>QANT01008409.1:0-97604 GCA_003254885.1 Purshia tridentata | reverse complement strand
TCGAAATTTCCAACGAAATCGAAATTACATTCCTTAATTTGGGAGTGAACCTCCTCAAAATATATATGTATATATATATATATATATCCTTTATTTGATCGAAGTTGTGTTATCCACTTATCCTTGATCAAAATATATTATGTAAAATTTTGGGGGGTTTGGGTAAAAAATGAAATCATGCATGAATGGGTTGGGTTGGGGTTCCCGTACTTTCATATATGGAATTAATCGAAAAATGTCGTGGTAATACTGAATATATAGAGTAGATGCAACTGTGTTAATTAACTAGAATCTAACACGGAATTAGTAATCAAGAGATCCAATTAATAATGATAATAAAGCTGAATAAATAGATAGATGAAAAAGAAAAAAAGGAGAGAAATAAAGCTGAATTAATGGGTGGCCTCCTGAGTGATGTGTGTTCGTACATATGGTTATGTATGTTGAGAGGGGGATAATGGAATATTATTGTGGGTGTTGGAGTGGTGGCGACTGGCGGGTGGCGTTTATATATGATCTTAATTTTGCTTGCTTGCCGCGCTGCTTGGCTAGCACACTCCGTATTCCCGACATTGATGATCTTCCTTTGTTTGCCTTTTTCCCTAATTCAACCTCATCTGATGATTCCTGAGATTAACAAATGTTTATACTAATTAATTAAATGTTGCAAGATACATTACATGTATATTATAAATATATAGTGGAATATTTGATGTACGTACCTTGTTACTCTCCCTATTTGCTCCCTGGTGGATATCAAAATCATCTGCCAAAAGAAAAAGAAATTAAGACTACTCTTATACCTATGCTATGAATGATCGACGTATCTTACAAAATGAATTAATAATACTGACTGACCATGAGGAAGAATATTATGATGAGTATTGTGTGGGGTGTCTTCCATTGGGGAGTGAATGCAATATTCCCTAAAACTGGGGGATCCTGGAGAAGCCAAGGTATCCTCCCTATGTGGATCGTCATCTTTATCGATCTTGGAGTTGATGTCGTCCTCATGATTACCATCAAATATTACATCCTTGAATTGAATTAGGTCACCCCCGTGGCCGTGGGGTCCCGACTTGGAAATGCCGCAACCCATTTGATTTGGATATGGATTGCTTGCTAGCTACCAGCTATGAGGCCGGGTAGCTAGCTAGCACCGCCTGCCTGGGGATCGATATATGGAGACCACACCACCTACGTACCTACAGATCATGAACAGCTTAACATGTTGGGAAATTCTTTAATTAAACAACTTCAAACCAGGGAACCAACGACTGTTGCGGGATTACCTTCATAATTAACTAATTCATCAACAGATCGTGTACGTTCATGGGCTTGCTTCTCATATTGGGCTTTTTAATTACTTCTTCAAGAATACAGGGTCCCTAGGCCCAAATTAAACAAACTCTTCCTCCTTCTCAAAATGTATGGCCCACCACGTACATTGAGTATTAAATTATTAATAAAGCCCACTTCTTCTAAGACAATTGATGTGGTGTGTGGGGAAGGAAAGTCAGCTTTCTACGCAGCTACTCTCACATTCCTATCGTTCCTTTTTTTAATAAGTAAATGGCGTGCAGTGCGCAACAATTTTACTGACCTTGGGTACAATATATTCCTAACTAAAATCATTCATTCCAAAACAATTCCCTAAAGCAGTTTTCTTAGCTCAACTCACTACAATAAGTGGGGTTGGGAGTAGAGATCTTAGGTATTTTGTCATTAAAAAATAAAAAAGTAAAATTATGCGTACTAATTCATTAAACCATATAGTAATATATTTTTCCCAAGTGAAACATGCATTGAAAATATGCACTTGAAGAAGGCTTATAAATTCGGGAGATATTATTACTTGTGCCAATAATATTTCATATTATATGCTCATTTTTACTTCCAATATTTACTCTCACATGCATGATCAAATGACATACTCGATCGAGCCAAAGAATTGAAGGATCGATGTGATTAATTATATTTTTGAAAAAAAGTAGTAAAAAGGTTGGATATATGAGTGTGCGTAGATAGCTATAGGCTCTATAATTGGTGGGGGAATAAGGAATCTTATTGTCAACCTCCCATGAGAGTTTGTGTTATCCAATAATCCAAGTCTGGAAGTATATAGAAAACATTTTGTGTTTTGTTCCCTTCCCCAACACAACCAACACCCTTCTTTAGGTCATAATTATAACACATTCATATGTTAATTACTTAAATATAGTAAATATAATACAATCATCGAACATACATATTGAATTAATGCATACCACTCAAATTATGAACAAGACAGAATCTTTTCTTGGTTTAATTAATTCCAATTAATTAAATTAAGTTTAAGAAGGAAAATAAGTCATCAAGATTCCCAAAACCAAAGCATTTAATTTATTTATTTATGCCGTATTCATCGAGATGTTAATTATATGCGATGCGACGCACCCCACAACCACTAGTATATTAATTTGTGCTAGTTTTATTTATCTACTATTCACTGTACACCCATTAGGCCAGAAATAAGAGATCAAAATTGTTTCTACATGATTACATGATACACAGACAGCAGATATCAACCTCTTTTCTTTCCTTTATGCCGCCAAAAGGACTCTATCCTTGTGTCTTTGGATGCCCTTTTTGGTGTACTGTGTACCTACTAATTATTGATTAATTAAATTGTTGTTTTCATATAGTTTAACCAGCATTTGTACTTCTAGAAACAACGATTTTAATTAGCTTTGGCTTATATCTGTATCATAATTTGCCAGCTTTTTATATATATATACACACTTTATTGAGTCATCTTTTGTCTCAAAAATCATTTGCCTTTTGCTATATTTTTTCTTTTTAATAAAAAAAAGCTTACAAGTTTACTCTTTTCCTCTTACTGTGATTATGGTGAATTTGATAAAACCAATAAAGCAAGTATATAGGGAGAGGGAAATAATATTATTACATCTAGGTCTAGCCTAGCATGCATATATTTGGATTATGAAACCAATAAAGCTGTGCAGGTATAATAAGTGATTGAATTAAAATTTAAATGATGCCTTTTGGTGGGCATTCTCAATTTCTCATTAATTGGTTGCGCAACGGTTGGATAATTGAAACAAGCAATTGCGCAGGGAATTAACAAAAAAGGGAATTAATAGTGTTTTCCTCCTCATCATCGAGCTCAGTGATCTGACTCAAACATGAGGAGTTAGAAGGTGATTCAAAGACCTCCATTCTCCGACTCGTGTTTGTGTTAGCTGCCCTTCTCCTTTTCTGAAATACGCGATAGACAACCCAGTTTCCCATTTCCATCGACTTAGATACCTGAATTGCATAGACTAGCTACATCAGATGATCATCAACAACTTTTTTCTTTCTTTTTTTGGTCAAGAAAATATTTCATTAAAGCAACCAACAAAACAAGTAGAAGAGAAGACAAGTGCATATATACCTGAGATGGGTTCATTTGAGAAGCCAGAATTAGGCGAAATTCATGCATGAGCCATCGAGTTTTAGTGCCATGGTAACGATTTCTTTGGCAGAAAACCAAGGTTTTCCTCATCCCAACTGGTCCATTGCTTTCAGAAGCAACGATTTGCTTGTCTTTGCCATTAATAGGCTTCCAGTAACCAGAACCAGATGCGACTCTCTTGCGGCCGCTGTTGCCATTCACATTGATATTTCCATTCATTTGATCATTGTAAAAGAAATACCTCTTCTCCCTAACATCACCTGCACAAGAATATAGCTGGTATTCTTTTTTAATTTGAACAGAATGCAAACCCAAAGCACTTGGATCGATTAAATACCTGGCAAGGCCCAAGGATGAGTTTGGAAGACATCGAAGTCTGGAATGATAGCAGCAGGCAAAGGGGTGGCTTCAACCTTTCTCTTCAAGTAGTGAATGACGACCTCTTCATCAGTGGGATGGAACCGATACCCAATTGGCATCTTCACTCCTCCATTTATAACAAAGTTTTCAAATTTCTCCATCTTCATCCACCTGATCGACCGATTCACTCAACACCCACTTAATTAATTTGTCTAATACTTAAGTAGCCGATCAGATTAATCAAGAAGAACCAAACTAGATCAGAAAGGCAAAGCTAGAGCAAAGAAAGCAAGCTAGAGGAGTTGTGTGTGGCTCACATTAATTGTGTGCCAATCGCTGCAGGGTCAGGATGGATGGGAAAACACAGACAGGTCTTCTTTTAAATAGATAGAGCTGAGTCAGTGCATGCCAGGAAATTCAAACTCCCATTCTGACTCGGAACTCGGAACCCCTTCATTGACTTCAAAATGGAAAATACAAATCAAAACGGCATTGCATTGCTTAATTGTACTGTCCTCAGAGGCTTGACTCACGTACGGTCTTTTAATTTGGTTTCACAAAACCGTGTAGGAGACTAGCTTTTAGGTACACGTTGAAAATCTACAATGCTTCTAGTCAATTACCATGCGCTCGTACACTGTGCATACTCTGTCACCCCATGTGTGCAACGTTTCTGCGCTCATTTTTAAATATCAGCAAGTCATACATTTAAATTACACAGTTTCAATGAAAATTCACTTAATCACATATGAGAAGATAAAATTTTCATATATTGAATTTTATTTTGAAAATTAAAACATTTTAGAGATGATTAACTCTCGTTCATGATTTTCAATACACTGAAATTGGACTAATAGTTCTTTCCTGGTGAGAAATTTTTAATCACTCAATTTATGGGCTATATATATCCCTATGAATTAATTTGATTTCTTACGGAATTGACAAGTTAATGTCAGCCAGAAAGAGTAAAAAAGCATTGGGTTTTTTTATAAAATTTTAATGTACTTTTAAGTTTTAACGAAAACACAAATGAATAAAAATGGTAAGCATTCGGAAACATCTTAATATGTGTGAGTGATCATGTATGGCTAGGCCAACCATGTAATGTTGATTATGACAATGATAATTAAGATGGATACAGACACATCACAAGAATTAACAAATTAATTAATTGACAACAAAACAATGCCTCGTGGAAGTCAAAAATTTGAAGAACACCATACATATAGATGCGTGTTTGAAACATACATTAATTTCGATTCATATAACTCTTTCAAAAACAAATTAAATACTAATAATTAAATATGCTCCATCTTGTAGTGTGGTATTGTCTTGAAATTGACGTTGCGCTGTGAGATTCGTTATCGTGGAGATGCCCATGATTTAAATGTTCTATTTTATCTACATTAATTACATCTTATCTTTTTAAATGATAAAACATTAATTAATTTTGTTATTTATTCAAGAAGCTATTTGCATCCTAGCTAGCTGGTTGCTAGTAAGTAATCGAGTTTAGTTTACATGTTAAAGAATGTGGTAATGAAACAAAAAATAATATATGTTATAATTTACAGCCATAAGCTAGCAAGGATTTCAACCTACGATGCCTTAAGACGCGGAGAGAAGTGCAGGGAAGGGAGGGACCAGTAAATAAAACTCATCTCCTTGATGTAGAGAAGCGGTAACTATAGATATTCAAATTGCATACTAATTAAGTAATTGTTTGTATATTATTTATTGTAAAAGTAGAAAGCACTCATGAAAGCTAACTATAACAAGGTGGTTAATTTAATTTGTACATTAATTAATTTTTGTTTCTACCAGTGTCATGCCAATTAATCTCACACTGGTTTTTAGTTTGAAAACATCAGCAGCGCTCTAATAAATTAATAATATAGCTTGGCCTATTCAACATTTAAAGATGCAACACATAACCACAAGTTAGTTTAACTTTGTACATTAATTAATTAACTCGAACCCTTCTGTGCTACCTGCGTATCCATAGAGTGAATCGGCCTATAAGCTACAAGAGAGAATTATGATGCTCAAACTTAAAAAGGTCTTACACAAGCTGGGTTAGGCCCAGATTAAGCTTGCTTGGGGCCTTGGGCTGGAAATGTTTTGGGTTTTATTTGTTTTCCAACTATCAGGTTGGGCTGCAATTTCTGAGAGATTAAATTGAAAGTTATTTCTCATACGTAGCAATCTAAATCCATCAATATTAGTGAAGTATCAGATAGTATTATTCATTTTGTTATAGGGTAGTCGCTGCACAATGCAACTAATGGGAATATATATAGTTTGATTGATTGAGAATTTGGAATGTGAAAACAGCTGGACCAGACCCACTAACTTTTTCAAAGCACAACCAAATATACAAAGTTATCATTCGCAATCATGACAAGCACCTTACCTTTGCCTTGAAAGAATCAAATTTTAATACTGCTGCGAGTCGGTCATGCGTACTCTTATATAGTATAAATGAATGATGCACCAATTAATAATTATTCATCCAAATATAATTCAATCCGCCTTAATAAGAAGTGATGCAACAAATTAAGTACGACAGAAGAATCACATAGTATTCCTGTTTTGTCAGCATATTATTTTGCTTTAATCATATTCATGCTGACGTGCATGCATGCCTTTACTGTAATTCTATGAAAAAACAATTATATTATATATGAGCTTTCTTCTCGTGAAAGGGTTCCTTTGCTTTTTATATGCATCAAAATGTTGATGTTGCCGCAGCTCAAGAACAACAAAATCGACTCATACATATTGCCATGCTACAGATTACAGAGTAAAAGATCATCAGCACTACTCTTGCTCCCCTGTACCTATGTGTACAAGGTCAATTGCAAATTACAAATTTACATATAAGACTTTTGTTATTCGAGAAATTAATTATAAGCATAATCACTTGTCTTTGAGAGGGGCTTCCATGGGGCATGCCCCAATGTCTCACGCCTTGTCTTTTAGTCTCGAAGATCAGCCTCTGCCACTGCCACTGCCGACCAATTCCTCTCCTCCTTTCTTAAATATATCGTTAGCTTCAATTCCAAGTTATAATTAGCGATATACCACCTCTGTGACTAATGGATAATGAATGTTGCCCAATATATAATTAAGATGATCGGTGAGTATCCTACATGCTAATATCAGCCGTCAGGCCACTTAATACACTACTTATATATAATTAAGAAGATCATGTTAACTGATGGCTCGGTTGCCATTGAAAATATGAGGCTCTATTAATGACTTATTAAGAGTTTTAAGTTAATTTTTTCCATTGTCAATTGATTTTAAAATGAATGAAAAAAATGAAGAGACGTAATAAAACATAATTTCTATTTTGGTTTTTAAAGAGGTACACATGGAGGACAGCACAACGTTTCGGTATACAATTCCGACTCTGAACTGAATAGGAAAAAATTATGTACAAGCATATAAGATGCCTCAAGCTCCACATATGATATGACAATGGCCACTAAAGTTAAAAAAAAACAAAGAGAAATTAAGAAGTGGCGCATATAATCAAAGCTGTATCAATTCGGGAATAAGCTTCAATAAAAAGGAAAGCTCGTTCTGAGAGAAGTGCGGCTTTGATTTGAGGTGGTGCTGCTGCATGGTCCCGTCCCCTTCCAACAAAATGTCCCCGTCTCCCACCGCGGCCAATGGCTTTATCATATCAGACATTGCCTCTGTGATCTCTTGCACAAGATCCACTATCACTCCATCAATTCCCATTAAGTGCTGAATGTACACTGCTTCAGCCACATTACTGCAATTCATCCATAATATTTACATCAATTAATATGCACACTCCAGCAAACTTCAAGGCAGACAAAATCAAAGGGAAAGCAAGACTCTAATCTTTTCAAGTTTGTAAGAAATTTGTTGAAAAAATCAAATACCAAATTAGGCTTACTTCAATTTGCCGTAGGTAAGGAGTGACAGCTTGGTGTCCTTGATCTTGGTGGCTACCCCAGGATTTCTGAAAATAGCTTTGACCTCCGACACAATACCTTGCAAACCACCCTCCAAGCACAACTTTATGGCCTCCTCCAAAGAATTCCTTCTCACGTCATAGTAAAGCTCAGTACCACCATTTGTCAAGAAAAACACCTGCCATCAATTCATCATTCATTTAGCAACGTAATTAGCAAGTAATCATAATAATTCATCAATACCCCATAACTTAAATAGACTAATTGGCAAATTAGCTGTTGAATATTCCATACTCTTCAGTGTGCAAAAGAATATACGCATACATAATCCTATTCATTCTGAAACAAGAAGAATATATGACAACTACTTACAGGGTAGGCGTTCTGTAATTTCTTAACTAACAGGGCTGCATCGGGTTGGAAGGTTGAGAAAATGACAGGCCTATCTTTGGCGAAATTAAACACCACCTGTCCCACAAAATTGAATTCAATTAGCATCCATTACTATACTAACATAAAAGAAAACCCCAATTTAACATGTTATGACTAAAGAATAAAGACCGGTATTTGTTGGACATACTTGCAAGATGACTTGAAGGACGTGGGTGAGATAGTCCTGCTGGTAAACAATGTGGTCATCGAATTTTAACTCGATGTTGAATCCCAGAGAAGGTTCAACCTGCTCAAAGGCTTCTTGGAGGGTACAGAGAGAGTCATCTTTTTCAACATCCCATTTTACTATTTTACCATCTTTGGTTTTCCTAAACAAACATTTTCCTTCCTTTCCTGCCTCTCTTTGTGGACCATACATAAGAAACTCCGACAGACACAGTTCCGTTACTCTCTTCTCAAACACAGCCCCCTGATAAAACAAAACATCAACTTTTTAGCCGAAAATCAATCAACTAAATATAATACACTTTCAGTAAATGTAAAAGGTCAGGAATTTGAGCTTACGTTCTCTTCGGAGAGGATGAAGTTGTCGTGGAAAATGACAGGGCAGTCATCTTTGGTTACCTACAAAAAGCCACCACATTGGGTTTCACTTTCCTGTTTCATTTTTTTTTTCTTTGTTCTTTATGTTTGGGCTTCATTCACCTCCAGACTTCAAATTTTAATCCAAATTTTAATCCAATTAAAAAAAAATGCAAAAAAAAGGAGATATGATCAGTACCATTCAGAGAGTCAAAGAGAATCTTTGGGTGCGGATAAATCCCACCCAGATCTAAGAAAACAGAAACGTTCCTGAGTTTTTTTTTTTTTTTTAGCCCAATTCAGACATTACAGAAATACCTCAAACACGGTAACACCCTACCCCCAAAATAAAATAGCTGATTTACTGAAATACCCTAAGACACAGGGGCCTATTTACTGCTGACTTGATCAAATTGAAACAGTTCTCGTGCCGGGCGCATACCGACAAAACAACGCGTACGCGGCGACGGATAAAGCAGGCGGGTTTAAGTTTTCACAAATTTATAATCTACGTAAAAATTAATAAATTGAGAGTCCTAAAAAGCCCAGTACCGGCATGATAATGAAATTTCAGAAACACAGGAGGCATGAAAAGCCGAAGGCAAGCTCACCTGAACGTCAAATTCGACGAAATCAGAAGGGAATTTGGCGGCAGTGTTGAAGGAGGCGATGGAATTCTCCTTAATGGCTCTCATTCTCTTATCGGACGACTGTAACACGTTCATTCCATTCCCTCTGTGTCCTATCACTAAAAACTTTGGTATTCTTGATGCCACCCGACCCAATTCCACACCTATAACATTAACAAAATAATACCCACCAAGTTAATCAACCAAATACCTTCTAAATAAAATCATGATCATCATAATTAAACAACACATAATCAAAAAGTGAGTATGGAGCCGCGAGATTGATGCTGACATTATGAATTTAAACGTACCTTTGGGGAAGCGGGTGGAGTAGAGCGTCAGAGAGGCATTTTCCGGTACCTGATCGAGGTTTGGGACGTCGGAGACATGGACGGCCTTGAGAGCCATTATTTATTTATTTTTTTGTTTTTCTTGTTTTTCTTGAAGGGAAAAACGGGAAATTATTGAAAGAGACGAGGGAACGCAACAGGCAATATTGGAGCTTGTTGGATGGACCCAAGAGTGGAGGAGAGAAGTATTTAAGGGGAAAAAAGAGCACCTCGCGAGCCACGCCAAACGGAACGGGATCTCGCCTCCGAATATTCTCTTCCTCTCCTCATATGCTCTGGATATTCGATTATTCCTCCTCTCCCAACTCCGTTAACTTTAACAGACGATAGCTGCTCCCGACTATTCTAGTTTTCTTCATTTCCTTTTTCCCGCATTTTCGCATTTCAATCAAACACCTTAATTTTCTGGCACAACAACGCAATTACATTCCATTTCCACGTGTAAAAAAAGAGAAAAAGAATTATATGTGCTTGCCATGTGGCATGTGCGTCGGAATTGGCTTATTGTTCGACTTCTTTCTAGAAGACGGAAAAATCTACTAGAATTTTGTTAAAAAAAATACAACTCGTGTACGCGCCGCGTGGGCTGGCGTAAGTGTCGGCTTTTACTTTAGCTTTCTCACGGTGCCAACACCAACACGTGACTTGTAATAACTCTACTTTTCGACAATATATACATACATTTTACATACATGCTTCCACGTCTTTAGCATTACGGGTTTTTCTTTTCAGTATGTTAACTTACGTACGCTACTTTATTAATAAGCTACGAGCCTACGACTTATAATTTTTTTAGATTATTATTAAAGGGTTTATAATATATATTTTTTCGCAGAAGATGAACAAATTAGAGTAATAGGGTTACAAACGTTACAGTTAAAGTCCCTTCTTTTCATTCTTTTTATGTGCGCTTTTTTTTTTTCATGTTAAAATCCTCTTCATTACATCAGACATTATTTTCTATCCTTTTTTTTATCTTACCCAATTCCCGTTAGATCACACATTCCTTAATGCAAAACTAAATTGACTATCACCTATGAAAAAGAAGAAGTTTAATTGAATAAGCAGGGTTAGGAATTTTAAATAGCTTATTTCATTAAAACTACTAAAATACAATAAATAAATTATTATAATTGGGACACAAGCTGATAAAGAAAAATCCTCTTATTTTCTATTTTTCTGAGGAGTGGGAGTGGCCGGGGAGGACCAGAATTGATAATTTTTATTATCTAGTTAATTGTATAGTTGGATAGTTTGTTGGTGTATAATGAATGAGAATTGGGTGCAGAGAGTGCAGATGAAACACTAGGAAAATAATAAGAAACCAGTAGGATGGGGCGTGGATAAGGGTTTAGATGATGTGTAACCACGGTAGGCTTATCTGTCTGGGACCCAAACTTACATAAACTAATGACATTGTATATGAATTTTATGAAAATAAAGAATACACCGCATGTATGATGTATCTGACTATATATATATATATATTGCATGTGTATTTGCAGAAACATGCTAGTTATAATATGAAGAAATCTAGGCATCCATTCCAAAATCAATTGGCAATGGGAGGAGTAGCCCAAATCCTTATAAACAACTAGCAAGGCCCTCACATCTTCAATATGAGATTTCTCTCAACATGCCCCCGCACGTGCGGCATCATTTCAAGCCTAACGCGTGGACAATGTATATTGGGTGACGTGGGAGCACGTGTGGCTGTTTAGGCGCATCACGTGAATAACCTACTCTGATACCATGAAGGAATCTAGGCATCCATCCCAAAACCAATTGACAATGGAAGAAGTAACTCAAACCCTTATAAACCACTAGCAAGACCCTTACATTTTCAATGTGGAATATCTCTCAACATAATATGTATTACATGGTGTCAGTAACGAAAATTATTATATGTGATGAGAGTTAAATTGGAGTTTGACTAGGACAATGCAAATCTTCAATTCAAGCCATGGTTCCACAATATTGACGTTGCCAGGGGTGGACCAGCTTTTCTCTCTAAGGCGGCTAAACTAAACATACATACTCTTCTTAACCATACAATGCCTCTAATAAGTTGTTACTGCTGCAAGCTAGAATGTATACATATATGAAAGAAAATTAATGATTACAAATTATTGAGAGAGACGTTATAAACGTTTGTGGTAATTAACTAACAGAAAAGCAAGATAACCCAAAAAAAACCCAACCGGCAAGAGCAGTACATGCATATACCCTTATACAAAGGATTCTACTATTCTAGCACTAGCTGCTCTACGGTACAGATCAGAACCATGGGAATTTAAAAGAATTATATAAACAAAAAAAAAGAGAGAAAAATAAAGTGATGTACGGAATAATATTATCACGAGAGCTTCTCTTCTACGGAGATAAGTTGCGGATTAGATACAGAATAAATTCAGGAATTTCCATACATTATGCAGGGAGGCCCACCTTACTATGAGTGTTCCGCTTTTTATCTGTGCTTTCTCTCCGCAGGAGAGTCTATTCCAAATTATCAGTGAGTTTGTGGGCAACCAATGATAGTTGTGAATGGTGGAAGACTGGAAGGCTAGCCAGTTATTAAGAAAGTGTGACTATATATTTTGACTAATTAAAGCAAGCAATGAGAGCATCTTGTGGCATTAATTCGTAGTACCTTATTTGAGTTGATCAGCAGTGGGATGTGATACAGCCATGCACCCACTTTCTTCATTCCTTCATTTTCATGAGCGAGGCTATTTGTTTATGTAGAATTTGTACGTTATTTCCTTAATGGTCTTGTCAATTGTCAATATTTGTCATGTTCCATATGTTGCAATGACTAATGGGAATAGCTGCTTAGGTAAACAGAGCACTATCAGCTATACGGACACTTTGAGATTTACAACATTCATCATTCATGCATTACTGCTTCTTCTTCTTTTCACGATTAATGTTCATCTACTTATTTATATTAATTACTCTATTTTCTTCATTTTGATGAATAATATTCTATACCACACCATGTCGGAAAAAAGAAGTCATGGTTAAATGGTTTACATTCTTTGGATGAATACTGACCCACCTGCTATGCCTAATAACTTAATGCTAGCCCAACGTTAGTTTATTATGGCCTGAGATGAGGCCCAAACTAGGTCCCCATTATTAGGAGCCCAATCTTCTGTGACATTTCCAAACTGGGCTAGGCAGATAAGCTAGTTAAGCACACAACGACCAGGCCCACACTCAATGGATGTGTAATTATAAGCTTTAATTTTTGTTCGTCTATCAAGTTTAATTTTGCTATTTTAAGAAGTTATATTAGATTATTGTATCTTTTTTTGAGAAAATATTGTATTTATTTTTTTTGGTCTAAATAAAATATTGTATTTAGCTCGAGCATGAACCTAAGCTCGAACCCAAATTCCAAACTCAAATTATATTAAAATTTAAGAGAAATTAGAGATTTTTGAGAAGCCGATTTTCGCGGTTGAGGTCCACTCATGTGCTTTGATTTTTCGGTTTGAGTCCACCTCAATAAATTGGGTAACCTAAACCCAATCCAAACTCAATCCAAATTTAAATTGAATTGTACTTGATTTACTTATTTACAACTCATCTAAATTGGAACCCGAATCCAAACAAACCCAAAAAATAAAGCATGAATGGACCTACCAACCGCCTATCCTCAACACTACGCAACGGCTACTTTTTCATTCAAAACGACGTTGGCACTCCCTTAAAAAAACGTAGGCTGGCGTGAGCTGAGTGTCCACATTTTAATATTGAAGGGCAAAATGAAAAATCGTTTTTTTCTTTTTATAAGACGTACTAACTAACTGAGGAGAGGGCCGAGAGGCTATTAAATAAAGAAAAGGCATCGATTAAGAGATAAGAAGAAAGAAAAGGTGTCTCTCTCTGTCCGTGTCTTTGGTAGGTCTTCGAGAGAGTGCAAGAGGAGCATTAATGGCGAAGACAGAAGCATTAAATATTTCTGAGGGTAAATTAATTGCTTGTGTTAATCGCTACTAGTGTCTGTTGGTCCTCTTCAGGCTGCCTTCATTGCTACCCTCATCTGCCCCCTACCTTTTTTCTCTCTCCCTTTCTTCTCTTATCCTCTGCAACCCACCCCTCCATATCTCAATTAATGCTCTCTTTCTCTCTGAGCTCTAATTAAATGCATCCATCATATATTTCAAGGTGAAAATCATATAAGATTCCATCCAAATATTTTACAAAAAAATTCCACCATGAGACAAAATCATGGGTTTCTGATCGACACCATAATTAATTAAGCACTAGCACAAGCTTAGTGAACATCCCATCAAGTGTTTAGAAAGACAAAGTGTAATTATGGATTCATTTAGATTATCATATCGTCTTTCCTCACAAGTACTATAGCTAGGTTGTTGCAAACTCAGAACCCAGCTGGTTGATCAAGGCAGGCATGTTGAACTTTGTGCTGGTTGATGAGACCTCTGCTCCGGTTGCGTGTTCACTGAACTAGAAGCAGTTAAGGGCAAGCCTAATAATTGTGAACTCCTACTTTCTCTTTCTTTCATTGTTGATGGGTTTGGATTTGATTCTGCTACTGAGGCTCTGATTGCTGCTGGTGGTGCTGCACAAACTGGGATCACCGATCTGATTTGTACTGCTGGGGCAATCCTGTGAGGATGGAACCCTCCACTATTGTGCATGCTTCTAAACCCAATGTGGGTACTCATATTCGTAGGTGGTGCCTTAATTGGACCTGATGATGCCCTCGGACTCCGACTGGCAGTATTAGACATGGGAACTTGCCTGTATGCACAACATGAACCAAATTTTGTACTTGAATTTGAATTACAAGGTCCTTCCTTTTCAATGGCCTTCTTACAGCTCATATCTGTTTTTGTACCAAGCCATTCTTCCTCATCCCTTTGGTGGTCTTCCAATGGAGGTAGAACAGTAACTTGTGATCTGCCTCTCACTTGTACTGGGATGGACCTCATGTTGGCGGATGTGTAGGTAGAGGAATTCTCTTTGTTGAGTGTAGTAATTGGTGGCAAAATCTTTGACGCTGTTGGAGGTGGGGGTGGAGGAAGAAGAGAGGCAAAGGAGTTGTGTTGTTGTGTTGAAACTTGTGGAACCAAAGCCGTTAAGAGATCTATGAGCCTCCAATGTTGATTCTGTAGGGAGTTAGTGAGCGTAGCGGATGAAGATGTAGAGGCATTAATATCTCTATGACCCCTGAACATCCTTCTCTTTGCTTGAATTTGATCTCTCCTCCTCAATTGTTTGCCATCATCTTTGGGTCTAAAATTTGAGAGAACCCTTGTCACAATTGCTTGGTCCTGTTCTCCACCAGTATCTGCTTCTATATTTGTTAATGACCCCAAGTCTGACATTGTACAAAAAAAAAATGTACATAAGATATTGTTAAAATACAAAACAAATCATGAGAAACATCTAAGAAAATATATATGGGAAATCAGAATATACTTTTTTTCAAGGCAGACCAGGCTGCAATTGCAGCATTCTTCTCAGCTTGCTTCTTGGTTTTTGCTGCCTCTCCTGTAAAATTCATGCCAGCAAGCTCTACAGTACAAGTGAAAACTGGGACATGGCCAGGACCTGATCTTACAGTGGTGTATACAGGGAGCTTCAGCCCAGCTCTGTGAGCAGTTTCTTGAAGGAGGTTCTTGTAAATTCCAGTTTCATCCTTGATCATAATCCACAAATAAGGATGAAATGAAGGGACAAAATACCTTCAAGCAATTGATCAATCAAACTTGCTAAAAGTAATTCAAAATATTTAGTTGGGAAAGAAACTCACAAGAACTCTTGCAGTTAAAGACCTTGAAGGGCCTCTTGTGGAGAGGACATTGAGAGCAACTTCTGCAGCTGCATGCTCTGCCTGTCTCAATGTGGTGCAGTAGTTTGGGCTTTCAAAGATCTCTCCATTGAAGTTCACAGAAGCTTTGAATCTTGGTGCATGATCTGGTCCTTCTCTGACGCAGGCATATGAAGGCAGGTTGAAACAGCTTCTCTGTGCAAGCTCCTGCAGCTGGTTCTTATACATGATATCGGCTTTGAAAAATCATCCAAACAAACCAATCAAATCTACATGAACCCATATCATCATTTCCATTAATCATTCCATACAGTCACGATCTTAAGAGGAAAGGAAAACAGGAGCACTATATTCTATAAAGACAGCATATAAGGAAAAACCCATCATTTCAAAATGGCCAAAAAATTCTAAAACAGGCTCAGAAAATAAACTCAACTACTCAAAACTAAGACACGAGAATGAAGAAGGAGCCCACCTTTTTACCAGATTTCTCACTCCTACATTGGCTTGGGGCGTCTTGTCTCTGTAGACCGAAGCATCTAATAGTAATGTCTTCTGTGTTGAGGGGAGAAGAAAGAGAAGGAAATGTTGAATGCAACTTAACTAGGTGAAGTGAAAATGTCAAATGGAGCTTTAATTACTCTGATGTTCCCTTCACGTTCCTTTCATTTTTTTATTCCGTCGTGGTTTCCTTTTTCTTACCCTTTCTTCTTTTTGAGATTTTTACCGACTAGGGAAACACAATTCTATATATTACTGATTTTTTTTTTTATAACTCAAATCAAATCTTTTCCTATTACAGCACAGCTTTCTAGCAAACAAGGAATGAGGAGCCACTGCGCCAGAGTCAAGAACCAGCTTCATCTCTACTGTTTTTGTTGATAATTTCATCGTTTTTCTTTTGGCAAGAAGCAAAAAGGTAAAAACCAATTACTCTCTCATGTAGGAGAGAAGGTCAAATTACACAACAGTCCCTGCAAGAGGGATGCATGTATATCTTCTAATAACTTATATAAGTTATAACTTATAACACTAAAAGCCTTGAAGTTTATTATGCAATTAACAATTTGACAGTAATACTACGTTGGCTGGCTCTCAGGCTTTGTGGTCAGCGGTCATTGTGGCCTGGGCATTGGGATGATCGGCCGGACAGTTACCTCCCTCAGTTTGACTTTTGGAGATTTAATAATAATATATATAGCTCTGTCATTCTAATATTTGCTGGTAATGGATGAGTATATATTCAATGCAAGGCTGAAGCCTGACTGAGAAATATATACATATATATATATAGACAATACATACATGCTTATGCAGCAGCTGGATTGCTGGTTGGCTCCTTTACAGTTTCCACAATCAAGACTCGCCACTAATTAACGTACGTTATATCTAATTTCCTTCCGGGGAGGAGTACGTCCTGAACACTAACCAAACTTTAATCCTACTTTCCAACCCAGTTTTAATAGGCAAAGCAGCAGGTGAACCCCGCTGACCTGCCTAATTCAAATTGAACCATAGAAATAAAAAAATAAAAAAAAAATTCCCCTAATACTTAATATAGAGAGAGAGAGAGAGAGAGCAGTAACTCCACAACTGCAATACAATTAGGAACTAACTAATTCCACAAATGCAATACAAAAACAAGAAAGCTCACTCATACAACACACAATTCCTTCCTAGAAGCACAATGGCCAAACCAACACTTACAAAGACCTTGCCCCATATTGCACATAATATTAATTAATGTGGAAGCTATATGACCACGCACGAACAACCACTCTGCAGCGCAAAATCAGATCCTCCATTTCACAACTCTGCTCGTCTGTCACTTTTTTTGCCTATGTCTGTCGGTTCTCATTTGTCAAGCCACCACTGCTACTCCCACCCATGCGGTTTGGTTCCCCGACTCTAGCTGCCAAAGCAAGAACTTCAGGTGACATTTCCCAACTTCCACTTTTCCTTCCCCAACTGGATCGCCGGGGATGTATTCCAACACGATCCACAGTCTCATCTACTGTAGTCCTTATATCTGGGGAAACTTCACCTAATTCGCCATCCTTTAAATTCAAGCGATCATTGCTGTTAAGTTGCCCTTCATAATGATCAGCCCCAGCACCCATGTCTCCCCACACCGTTTTTCTGCCCATTTCTATGTCCTCCACAGCTTTTCCCATATTTGGACTCATAAAGCCCCCTGATCGAGAAGGTATCCCAGGTTCCCTTGGCAGCTTTGCCCTGAAATTGTTCTTGGACGGAGGAATGGTGGTACAAAATATCTCCTTGAAGTTATCAACCACTCCTTTGTTGTAAGGGTTGGCTCGCCTATCATATCGATATCGAAAATTCTCATATGTAGTCTGTAAAAACAATGCACATAAATATAAGCTTGTGTTCATACTAATAGATGAATCACACAGATAAAGTTCTGTGCTAAAGTGTTGTGACATGTTGAAGATGGGTCTCTCACCTGATTTGTACTGATGAGATATAAATGGAAGGCAGTAAGTCCACCAACAAACCACATTGATATGAAAGTGTAAACTATTAGCACAATAGAGGCTGGAGTTTTTATCAGTGCTCTCCAAATCGTTGTACCCTCAGTTCCCATGATCCTCCTAACATACACCCAGCAGAATGCAAAAACATATATACAAAGAAGGGTCGTGGAGAAGACAAACATGAAGAAGAATCGATAATTTCTCTGCACCAAGATTTAGCGAGTGTTCAGATACATTTCCCATATGTTAAAAATTTCATACATCAAAGTATCATTTCCTATATATTAAAAATAGTGCGTGTATTGTAAAAATTTAGGGGCATGACCCCCCAAGCCTTAATGTAGCTTTCCCATTAATGCATATGTATATACTGTATAGCATGAAAGCATGCACACACGTGTGTATGTGTACGTGTCTCTGTTTGTATGAGTTCATCAGCAGAGCAATCAGTCACATCATTCTAAGGAAAGGATTACATACCAGCCCAATGCACTGCCCAACCCAGGGACAGTGGTGGTCAAATCTTTCTACACAGTTATTGCATATTGAGCAATGGGAGCAGCGGGGAGGTCTATAAAGCATACAAGTATCACAGTACTTGATCTTAACAGGGATTCCGTTCACCTCTACTTCCTTGATGCGGGGCAAGCGTAACTGTGGAGTTTGTCCAGTCCCCCCTTCTACATTGCCATCAAAGCATTCTGGCTCTGGAGGGTGTCTGTTACGGGGTATTATACCAGGGTCTCTTCCAGAGGTTAGAAGAAGAAGAACTAAATCCTGAAAATAAAACATGGTGTCAATTTTTCCGCAGTGCAAATACAACAACATTTCTATAGTTATGACTATATGTCCTGCAAAGCCTGCAGATTCCCAGGCCCAACTCTCAAATCTACTAAAGATGTACAACAAACAAAAACTAGAATAGATAAATGGGTGCTTTTGGAGGCACAATTTTACATACAAGCACCTACAGAACTTGTTACAAAAACCTTACAAACCAAATTGGTTATCATTTACTTCTATCAAGATTCATGTGAAGGTAACAAAAATACCAAAATAGATTCAACAACTTAGAATCAGATTGGAGCCTTTCAAAAGTCGTATAGGTTTTAGAAAGTAAATCCCACACCAACCTACAAACTGTCTTGATAACAATAACCCATAGAAAAGGTATCATACTCTTTAAGTGATACACATCATACACCCAGTGAGAGCACATTGACATGCTCGCTGAGGACCAATCACCAAAAAAATCTTGACCAATGCCAGTCATATCTCATGACAAATGCATTCATCCATAACTTACCATGCTCCTCCCTGATCTCCTACTAGAGGTAGTAATTTTTATGTCTAAACCAAAAACCAGTTTAACACTGTACTCCCCAGAAGAAAGTTATATGCAACTTATCATTGTCATTTGAGCATGCCAAACAGTCCAATACCAACAGACTATACAAACTTCATTCTAATACATATATATGAAACACAATTAAGTGGTGTGAGAATCAGACAGAGAGAACTCACATAAACTGTGAATACAACAACAACAACCATTATCAATATTCCCAAGTGATGTGAAAAATGATCCATCAACTTCTGAGCAACAAAGATGCAGAAAATTGCGACAGGGGCAACAATTAGAAATATGGTCAGCCCCAGTGATCTTACATCTGGTCCAAAGATAAACCTCCCCTGTAGAAAAAATATCTGCAGAGAAGCAACAATAAGAGCAATATATATAAGTTGTCTTGTAATTCCATTGATGACTAATCAAGGTACCGTCCAATAAACACCATCTGGATTCTAAAAACGAACAAAGCTTGACCTTCCAATACATGTAAAACATAAGCTCTATGTTTAGCAAACCATAAACAAATGCCACCTATTATCTAATTCCGTGTTAAACTACATAAATTTAGTCGTCTTCATCATCATCCTTACATTGGCCCCAAATGTATGGGTCTTCCAAATGAATTATTGTCCTCCATTCTTTTTCTGTTTTATGCAATGTCTCCTATTAAAAATCTAATTTGATTCTATCTTTTCGTATAACTTATAAATTTTTCGAGGGCAAAAGAAGAAATTTCATGGCTTGAATGTAACATCAATCCAAAAATAAATATAAGAAAAAAAAACATATCAGCAATGGTGGGTAACAATGACGATAACAATCGCAATCACAATAATGTAAAAATAGTAATAATTTATTAAAAAAAGGAAAGAGAAAAGACGAAAAAAGTAAGTGTAATTTAGAAGGAATAAAATGGAATCTTACATTGCTGCCTTTCCAATTTTGGTAAACCCGCAAATCGCTGGAGGCGCCGGCGGATCCGGAAGCCGGATCCGATCGCTGAGGAGGAGGCACCACGTACATCTCTGCTCTGCTTAGCGGGCCTTTCAGCTGAATAAGATCCTCGATACAATAATAACTCAGCGGAGAAGAACAAAATAAAAACCCCCAAAATGCTTAATTAGAAGAAAAAGAAGCTGAAGCCCTCTCTGGGGAGGCTAATGGGTCGGGTTCGGGCAAGCAGAGCAAATGGGTATGGTTGGGCGACAAGGCATGCGGGTGGGGTTGGAGCAAAAGGGTTTCTTCATTCTTTGGGGGCTTAATTTTGGTTCGCACTTAGCAGAGGAGCTTCTATCAGACTATCACTGATGTGTGTCTGTACTTTACAGGGAGGATCCGCTGACGTGGCGCGGTTTGATTGGGAGGAGAGGCTAGGGGATGGACCGGCTGGCTGTGGTGGGTAAACCCAGTCAGTCTCTGCCCTTTTTAGTTTTTTCCCAACACAGAATGTGACCAGCCCTTCCTTCTCGTCTGGTTTTCAGCCCTTTCGTCGTCCGTGTTTTTAATTTTTCCAATCAATTATTCAGTTTATCCTCACTATTTAATAGCCTTAAATATTTTTCTAAAAACTCATTTCTGCGTTTGGTTTGGTGAGTGAGCGCAAATTACCACGCATATAATTCTTATAATTCTGACTTTAATTTTATAATAAATTTTGGTTACCGACTAGTAATACGTGACTGACTACGTCCTTGTATTTAAGCTTTTATAAAAATAATTTGGCCAAAAAATTTAATTTTATAATAAATTTTGGTTACCGACTAGTACTACGTGACTGACTACGTCCTTGTATTTAAGCTTTTATAAAAATAATTTGGCCAAAAAAAAAAAGCTTTTATAAAAATAAAATTTTGTTAGGGTACCAATATAAATATTATCACTTTCAGTGTTTTCAAATAGTCAAATATAAATTATAGGAATTTTTTGGAAACTCCAAATGTGAGTCAAACTATTTACAACCTCCAAACTATCTTTCCATTTATTTCCACGCTATAGATAGTTTCAATTTGATTTTTTTGAGATATTTGTACAGGGTTTTTTTTTTTTTTGGAGAAATTTTTATAAGGTATATTAGGTTATTAGAGTTTTTTGGTGTAAGCGGGGTGTATTGTATATGGATTTTAAAAGATTTTTATGGAGTTTAAAAGTCATGTAGTATTCAATTAAGACTTTTAAAGACTTTAAAAAAGTTCATAAAAATCTATATGTATTCAATTAAGAATGTTAAGGAGTCTATAAAAGTCATATAGTATTCAATTATATAAAAATCTATGTGTAATAGACTTTTATAGACTTCATTTAATGATGGATTTCTAAAGACTTTGGAAGACTTTTATGTGTATTTCAAAGTCATTATAAATCTGACATATTCTCTGCAGATTTATAAGGATTTCTATAGACTCTGTAAAACTCTGTGGAACTCTGTGAAAATATATAAATTATGTAAAAGTCTACAACTTGAAAAAAGTTTATAAAAGTCTTTATAAAGCTATATACACTACACCCTCCTAAGATTCAACATAAGTAGAGAGTTTTTTTTTTTTAGTTGAATACATTATATAGGTAGAGAGTTTAAGAATTAGAATTTATGATTAATTACTTTTTCAAATTTTGTATTTTTAAATCTCCAATATTTCCATAAACGTTGAGTCTTGACATTTAATACTTACAGCAACTTTGTCGACTAATGGGTCCTTGGTTGCTCTTCAGTCTTCACAGTCTATTGATGAATTAAATTTACCATAAAAAAAAAAAGTTACCAGAATAACGTAAGTAATTCAACTCATGAAGTTTTATAAGTTTATTTTCAAGAATTTTTCTCTAATAGAAGTTTTCATGTGAACAAGTTGTAGAAAAAAAAATTATAACCACAAAATTTTATTTTTTGTTATTAAATATTTAATTATGATAATAATTGTATGGTTTTAATTTTTTTCCACACTTTTTTCACACTTTTTTTGGTATAGCCTATAGGAGAGAGTTCTCATTAATTTTTATCTAATTTTTCTAGACAAGTTTATTTATTTTATTTTATTATTTTATGATTTTGTAGGCGGAGTTCTCTAGACAGTAGACATTACTCATTATTATATAAGCATAATTATGGCAACTATATATTTCACTGGAAAAAACGCAAACAAGAATCATGCCAAAATGGATACGCATAAACAGATAAACTTTTAAAGCTTGATTAGAATTTTGAGTTAATAAGTTCTCGATCAAAAAATTCAAATCTTTGGTAAAACTGTAAAACCCAATTTGATTACCATAATTCATTCAAGGGATGAAGCACGTAGATTTTTCATTTTTGTTTATGAAATATTTGAAAAGAAAAAAAAGAAACAAAATCTGGTAAAAATGATGTCATCGTGAAAACCATGAATTTGGTTAGGTGCCGTCTGGCGTTTGAAGTCGAGGACATGAATTATTAAAAGAAAGAAAGACATCTAGTAACAGTTGTCATGGAGCTAAGGAGCACAACAACCCACACGTCCGATGCTTGGTTAATTTTTGCTCATTATAAATTCTTTGTTTAAATTCGGATATTTTTTATTAATTAATATAATGGAAAACTGGGCTTTTATATTATATTAATTTAGAGTCTGGTATAATCTTTAATGCAAATAGCATATAATATAAGCTAAGCACACGTTGTCACACAGCAGTAGTATTCCATCTAATTCCAAAGTGCCATGATGAACCCCTTACCCTTGATTCCATGATCAAATGATGGATGCAGTTGCACACTTGTAGCTGCACATTTAACACAAAATTTAACTTTGGAATTTGGAATTTGGACAAGCCATGTGTGCCTGGTCTCCACCCTTTCCACATTAGAAGGTGGGCCTGCACCTCCCTCAACAATTGCTTTATAAATACTAAGAAAAGGAATAAACTTGTTTTAGATATCATAATCTAATAAACGAACCTAAATTATATATAACACTTGTATTTAGCAGCAATTTATGTATATTTTCAGAAAAGACTGAAAGAGTTTAATAGGAATCCAACAAAATTGTCACATTTGCTACTTGGGCTAAAAAGGCAAGAGGTAGGACCAAAAGTTTGAAAATTGTGAAGGGACAAATTCCTGTTAAAGGTCCACTCTAATTGTTAATCGATCTAAATAGACTAATAAAACCGAATTGAATACAATAATGGTTTATTGGCCAAAAAAAAAAAATACAATAATGGTTTAGATATCCGATAAGACTGGAACGATGGCGGAAAATCGTTTTTACTTTTTGTTTTTCCTTATGATTAAAAAGAATAAACCGGATCTATCCAATTAACAAGATATTAATAGAAGAAAAAGAGTGTCCGAAAAAGAGATGACGTGGCTATTTTATTATCAGAAAAGGGAGCTTTGGAATACGTGACTAGGCTATCAAAGAGATTCGGGCGTAAAAAATCTCATTGGGGTTCCATGGTGTAGTGGTTAGCACTCTGGACTTTGAATCCAGCGACCTGGGTTCGACTCCCGGTGGGACCTTCTGTTGGGTTTTATAATTTTTAATATCTGTTGTGAAACCCAGACAAATCTCTTCACTGCCGCCAGGTTCTTTTTCAATACAAGAAAGCAAACGCCATTCACAAGATTAGGTGGTATTCTTTTATGGAAGGGATGCCTCTGGATCACAAATTTGCAATTGGCTTCATGGCTTGGGAGTTTGGATTCTAGTCTAGTTCAGATTACTTTTTGGACATATGATAAAACTGAGGGATCGATGCAATGTATGCGACTCAAAAAGTTGCTTCTCTCCAAACAAACTCAGAAAATTGCCATTGGGATGGAAGATTTGGTTTGGTTACTTTGGTATGCTCAAAAAGCCTAGTTGTTTTTTAATGGAAAATCGTCTATACTATGAAAAATCCAGGCAGGCAGGCATGCATGGTATAGAATATAATAATATATATATAGTTATCTAAAGTCCCCAAGAGTATCTTGTGGAGCTTGTCTTCGTTTTTCTCTCCAAGTCTCTCCCCACATCTTGGCCTCTGCAACTGCTCTTTCTCTCGCCAACTCCAACTCCAACTCCAACTCCAACTCCAATTCCAACTCGTCCTTGTTTATTTGAACCTTGTTGGTCTGCTTTGGTTTTGGTGCATACGGATGGGATGTCAAGTAATTCATAGCAAGCACCACTTCCCTCATGGAAGGCCGGGAAGTGGCATCTTCTCTAAGACACATGGAAGCCACTTCTAAAGCTTTCCTCAAGATAGACATTGAGAACCGACCTTCAAGCTTTGAATCTGCAAATTGCGCAAGATTATTCTCATCTTTCATGAAAGGGCGTGCCTACAAATTCACAAGGAAATAGGAACCAATTAACGTTACGAAACATTTGAGCACATGCATGATCTGAATAATTAAGATTTTGGAGCATATATATAGAATTACCCACTCAACAAGATGTTTTTCATGACCAAGACTAGTATCGATAGCCTTATGTCCAGTAATGAGCTCCAGCAAGACTACCCCATAACTGTAGATGTCAGACTTTGCTGTCAACTTTCCACTTTTAGCATATTCAGGAGCACAGTAACCATGGGTACCCATGACCCTGGTGGAGACGTGCGATCTATCTTCAGTTGGACCAAATTTTGCAAGCCCAAAATCAGAGAGTCTTGGGTGGAAACCCTGCCCCAATAAAATGTTGGCTGATTTAACATCCCTATATATGACAGGTGGGTCAGCATCATGGTGAAGATATTCTAACCCCTTGGCTGCACCAGCAGCTATCAGCATTCTTGTATTCCAATCAAGTGCCTCCTTACCAGGTGCAACATCTGACAACAATTACAATTACAGGGGTTATAAATTAATTACAAGATAGATTAAAAAGTGTACGTACGTACCATGAAGGTGATCTGCCAAGCACCCTAAGGGCATGTATTCATAGACAAGCAGGCGCTGCTCCCCTTCAGCACAGTAACCAATTAAATTTACAAGGTTAGGGTGGCGCAGAAGAGAAAGCATCAGAACCTCCACCAGAAACTCCTTTTCTCCCTGAGAACCTGTCTGGTCCAGTTTTTTTACAGCTACAAGCTGCCAAAAACCCACCATCAAAATCACTAAAATGATGGGATATATATATATATATATTTATATACATCACCATTCTTGTATGAAACAGTACTTACTTGACTGGAGCACAATTTCCCTTTGTATACAGCCCCAAACCCACCTTGCCCAATAAAGGATTCTGTCCTGAAATTTTTAGTTGCAGTTGCAAGCTCACGGAAGGTGAATGTCTGAGTCTTATTCTTGGCTTCTGGAGATGATTATAATTAAGATTCATTAACAATATCTATAACTTCGATAAAGGCTCAAAGTACATGGTAATTTGATTCAATGTGTAGAGCATCTTAAATTTAAATTCAGCAAAATACGGAATTGATTTTGGTTTTGGATATTCATTATAATTCAGTGTTTGGTAGGATTTAGGGACTGGCATTGACTACAGTACTATATATTGCTGAGTTCAAACCCACAATAAGGCTAGCTAGCTTTGTATCATTTCCATTTTGTAAAAGCTCAGAACTTCTCCAGGGTGGCCATCTTCACTCAAGAATTTTTCTTCCTCTAAATAACTTAAGATTTCAATCAATCAGAATCGACTTCTCATAATCTGAATCTTGATGTTGCTATAACAACTATAACCATTAATGTAACTTCTCATAATAAGATGTCATTGATTGAGCACTATAAGAATCATCTTGCATCAAAACCGAAAAGAACAACCAATACCAATGTGGAATTCTGACTACAACATAAGTAAATTGCACAGTTTCTCTGACCATATGTTTCTCAACTTTATCGAGATAAATTTAAATCTGCTTGGCTATGTTAATATATATACATCCAATCATTGTTCTGTCAAGGAGAAATTAAGTTGCTATTAGCTATGTTATTGTACTTGATGCACTGTGCCCAAATCACTTTTCTTTTTCTTTTTTCTCTGTTTCCCTCATGAAATTCCAGCATGCTAGACAGCCCAGTTGAAAAGTTGCAAATTGCCACTCGTGCTAGTCCATCTTTTTCACTTTTCATGGTGGATTAAAGCACAAAAAGGTGGAACTTTGAACTTCAAAAAGGATGCCATTTCAATCAGAAACCAGTGGTAAATTAGGAAAAAAAAAAAACACCCCAAATTGAGAAAATAAGAAACATACACAGAACACACAACAAAGTCTATGAACACGATATATCCCATTCAGTAATAATATGCAATGAGCTAAAATCGCAAAATCTAAGAAAAAGCCAACTAATTAAGACATTATAACATGACCGAAATCAAAACAATAATAAAATGGAATCACGAGCTTGGAGGCCGAAGTGTCTTGAGACAAGAAGTTTATTTGATGATAGGAAACTCGTAACATTGTTTGGTAAAAGCAAAAACAAAGAAAGCAATGATATCAATATTTTATCGGAAAGTATATATGAGTGATTAATAACTGACCGGAAGGCAATTGAACGACATCTTCCGAAGGTTTGCATGCTGTGTTAACGTCTTTGTCGCTCTTGAGTTTCTTCCCCTTCCTGAACCCGAAACATGGGCAATAGTCCATTATGCTCCAACGGAAGTGAAAAATGTTTTCTAAAATCCTAAAAGAAACAAAAGAAAAAAAGAAGAAGCGAAATTAAGCACTCAAAAACCCTAAGCATATGAACTCGCAATGCCCAAGAAACAACCTACGACGGGATGATGAGTACAGGGTTCTTTTATGGAATCCATGCTGTACCTGATCTTGCCTATATAACACGTTCTCATTCCTTTTTTTAATTATCAAATCAAATCTTTGGTCAACTCCTTACTTTTCAAATATAATTATATATATACTCCTTCCTTTCTATTTGTTTTTTTTTCTTTTTATTCTCTTTGGGACCTAGGAGTAGGACCTCCCTTATAAATTTTGTTTTATTTTTGGAATTATTATGCTGGATACCATGGCATTATCTATTTAATATGTTAGATACTATACCATAATAGGTGCTATCATCCCCGATTTCAGTGATGTGGTTGGATTATTTACTTGTTTAATACGATATCATATTATTTTGTTGACACACAAAACCATATTTGATATTTCATCAAGAAAGAAAGTGCAATACCACATGCGGTTTGGACTTGATCATACCATATATGGTTTAAAGCCTCCACATCTATTTTTGTCCTAAAAAAGAAAGTAAAAGAAAAAAATACGATCTCAACTTCGTAAATTTATGGCCGGTGTAAATCTTACAAAATATAAAAATTGGTGGAAGTGGCAAAAAATACAATGATGCGCTTGCATGGAGAGAATTTGGGGAATCAGTTCTCACTGCGCAGTGCAGTGCGCATGAATGAAATGCAATGTCAACGTCTCAACTATTACAATATGAATGGAACAGTTTTGACAACATCTTTCCTTGAACTACAAAAGGACTGAAGATGAGTTTCATCAATTGTGCCAAAACCAGATAATTGGATGCCATATTCCGCCAACCTATTGATATCCCTTGTAAGTGGGGATTGCCAAAGACCATCCCACCATGCAGGAGGGAGAAGTGGTGTGAAAGCACATTGATTAAGCTGGCTATGACAACTAAGGGGTCCTGCAAATCTGTTCCAGACGTGTCCCCAGCCGATCTGAAATCTCAAACCTTCTCTCAACAAATCACTTTGAAAGCTGCTTAAGAATGAAAAATTAGAACCAGTTGATTCGTCACCTGAGAAACATAACACGATACACATTACAACACTTTTGGCAACATTTGTTAAAGTAATGAATGATTCAGATACTGCACGTATATATGTACCAAGATTGTTTGCTGCAGCGAGTGCTGCAATTAACTGAGCATACGTAGTCCCAACACGTCTGTGAGCCCCAGACACAACAGCATGTTTGGCACGTGATGCAAGAAAGAAGTCCACAAACGCAACCCATCTGGGTGCTGGTCCCCAATCTTTCACTCTAAAGTCTAAACTGTGCAATCCTTTACTGCCGTCAGCTATATTTCCTTTGAAAAGTTCATAATCAAAATGAATAACCTAAGAAAACCACAATTGAAGTCAAAAGGATGCAAACTATTTAACTCATTTAGGAGAAAGAAATCAAAGTTGAATTCCGGACTAAAAGTTTAAAAAAGAGCAAAGTTGCATAGAGTCCAATGATGTGTGGCCAAAAATAGGAGATGCACACAGATGATATTATTATAATATCATGAATGATACATTTCTGGTTATGCAATATGACTTGGAATATTCCACACATCAAGAAAATTACCTCTGCAAATTTACTTATATTTGCTGTAATACTTTTTACAAGAGAGGGAGTATCTGACACTATGACCACCCTGGTTCTTGGGGCCTTGCCAAGATTGTGCATGGCCTTTCTGATGCAGTTCAATGCTGCCTGTGCAGCTCTCCCAGACCTGAAAATGAAACACACGAGGCAAAAACCTGCATCATTAATTGAATTCATAGGTGAATAGTAGACATTTTTGTGTGTATGAGAGAGTTTTCTGATATGTGTTCATATGCATAATGAATTGAATGCAATTATCAAGCAAATCCAATGGTATTTTTTAAACTGCCAACTTCAGAATTTTTTCTACTTTCCACTAAACAGCACTCATTTCTGTAATTTCATTGATCTGGTAGATATCATATGACCAATTAATAGAACAGCAAACCATTAAGATGCCTTACCTCACCGACATTGTAATTTTTAATGCAAAATTTTACCCAATCAAGCAACAACTAAATGGTTGGTTGCAATACCTATTCATGAGCATTCGCATGTGCAGTGAAATATCAGGATCCACTCCCCCAAGAACCCAATTAACAGCTTCCTCAACATCCTCAGAAGGAGAGATAAGAACTCTCATCAGCTCCCCAAACACATTAGGACGAGAATGGAGAAGCTCTGGCTTTCCAAATAAATTAGAAGCAGCATTTCTCATCTCAGGGTGTATATTCTTCAAAAAGAACTGGGCTGCCACAGCATCATTTGTACCTTGAAACCTGCAGTACTAAGGTTAATGATCATGTGATGATACGTGAGGGTGAGTTATGGGCTAAATCTAAAAAACTTCTCACTTTACCATATAATAGGTTGCTTCCACTTCCTCCAGTTGCTACAGAGGACATTTGTCTTTCTTGGCTTCTCAAAGTCATCAGTCCTCATGATCAGTTGCCTTCCATACTTCTTCCCACATTTATTAAGTCTCCACAGATGCTTAATTTCTTTCATGGTAAATGAAAGGTTGGAATAAGAAATGTAATCCCCAAAAGGGAATTTTCCCCTGAAACAAGCAAATGCTGATGTGAGCACAAGCAAAAGCGTATATTTCTGCAACTTAATTATTGTGACTGAGATCCCAGTTTTAGGTTCTATTAGGCTAACTCATTGAAAGAGTTTCAAAAAACACATGCAAGGAATGTGCCTTTTTTGAGCCTATGGTATGAATAACATTCCAGGTAAAATGACTACAGTGTAAAAAATTAATGAGCATTTTTAGGTTCCCATAACTGACCAATTTTTGCTCTGGGGCATGCTTATTATAAACGTTATTATATTATTATTTTATTTGCATCAGAATGTTATAATGATATGATATGAAATGTTAACAAACATTTAAAGGAAGCACTATACAATATAATGATAAGATTTAAGGGTAAGCAACAAGACTGGAATTTTCTAACAACTGAGGTTACTGCAGGAATAAAATTACTAAATACATAAAAGAAAGGCTTGAGAAAGAACCAATATGCCTGGTTTGCCCAATGATGAGGGACCGGTTTAACATTACGCTCAATGCTGCACCACTTAAGATTTTGTACATTTCATTCCCGAAACCTGCTTCTGATGCTTTGCCCATCACAAAGCCATGCTGACAGAACTGCTCCGGAGGAAGATTTCGGACCCTAAAAGCACCTGAAAGTGAACCAGCTATATGAGCTTTCATCTCTCAAAAGTTATTCAAGGAATCACAAGTTCCACACTCAAAAATTAGCAACTTCAGTGGAAAATATTAGCAGCAAGAACTACATACAACGAAACGTTTGCATATGGAACAAGAATTTAGTATTTAATCGTAATTTTTATGCAAATGGCAATTGAAAGTTATGTCCTCGACCAATAACAACACGTAAATTTAAAACCTTAAAGAAGCTGAGCTGTGAAAATGACCAACACTGAAGTAATGACAGCAGTGCTTGTGACTGTAATGAATCAGCCAGTATGTATTGTATGTTCTTTCTTATACAACATTACTATTACTAAAGTCTAGACTAGAATAGAGCTAACAATAAAAATTAAAAATGAACAAAAATGGAGAGTACCATTCAAGGCAAAGTGGTGTTGAATAAATTCCCTCACTCTAAAACTTTGGTTCCAAAACCCTCCCTTGAAGTCCTTTCCCATCTCTTCCACCGTAGCACACGACGAGCTCGATTTTCTCTTTCTCTCGCTCTGAGGCTTGGAACGATGCCCAACTGTGACTCCACCACCCTTCTCAGAATCCAAATCCGGATGTTCAATATGAATAGGGAAATAAGTGCTCGTTGGAAGATCAAGCAGTAACATCCCCATGAAAGCAATTATTGCACACACCATCAGAATCGACCCTACAGAAACCCGTCTCCTTCTCCATGTGAGACTAAGAGAGCTCATCTCTTCCTTGTTTCAATTTGGTCTGTTATTGAATATAGGATCTGAGATCTCTGCCGACTACCTCTGAATCCGACTCGGAAGAAGCTCAGTTACTCAACTGAACTTAACTGAAACACAGAGTTAGTCTTCACTCTTGAGTGGATTTGGGTTGAGTCATATTTGGGCCGGATAATTCCCGATTCCAATCCAGCCCACTTTCTTTAAGGCGGTGGCCCAAGAAAGAAAAATAAAAATAAAAAATAGGTAGACGTGGCGAGCATAGAAAGATGGTTGGAATTTGGGAGGAAGGGTGGTCAACGGTCAAAGAATTCCAATCAACTACCCAACAAAGAAACGCCCGAAGCAATTGTAGCTCCAGAAAATATTACGTCCGTACATTCCCCATGCCACCCTCTCTCTCGCGTCCTTTACAACGACCATTTCAATCCCTTAAACCAAACAAAAAAAAAATTTGATGATAGAGAGAGAATAGAATGAAGGGATAGTTATCCACCCTCCTCTCTCATTGCATCTCTGAATTTCTTGAAACCTGGCCTCCATTTGATCGATCACATTAATTTCCTAAGTCAATATTCAGAATGGAGATGAAGCTTCCAGAGAAGGATGATCCCAACGCCAAGGCCAATGCACCGCCACCGGAGTCCCCTGCGAAGACTGATGAACATGATCAAAATGTGAATCCAGGAGCCGAGACGACCGCAGATCATCCGGAGAAGAAGGAAGGCTCGGAGGTTGATAATAAAAAGGATGATGAGCCTGAAGACAAGGATCACAGGGATGACAAGGATCAGAAAGATGAGAGCACCGAAGAAAGCGGTGCAGCAGAAGCTGATCCCGTTCCAGAACCCGAACCTGAACCCGAAGAAGATCCACATACCACCCTGGAGCAGGTCTCTGAAGACATCGACCAGTTCATCTCATCGCTAAATCATGATCATCAAAGGGAGGAGGGAAACGACGTCGTTCTTGATATCCCAGAAGAGGTCCCCCGGGTTGTTGAAAAGTTGTTGAATTTGGTCGAGGATAAGATGAGCAAACACGAGTCAAGTGAACAGAAAGTGAAGTGGTGTCAGGTCCCGGAGGACGACTCGTCGTTTTTTGAAACCGTGGATCGGATAGGGAGGCTAAGCAAGACTCTGTCGGGATCCAAACTGGAAGAGAGTCATGGTGCGTTGATGAATCGCCTCCGAAGCATTCAACAGCGAGCCTTGTCGTATCTGGAAGAAGAATTCAGGATTCTTCTGGATGAATCTAAAACCTGTCCCCCGGACTCCCATCATGATCATAAGGATCAGAATAACAAAGACAAAGAGAACAATAAGAATGAAGAACAAGACCATTGTGTATTGGCGGAGGCTGAAGGAGAACATGATCACCAAGTTGATCAATTTCCGGGATATGCTCACCAAGTGGTGGTGAATCTGAACAAGATAGCCAAGGAGATGATCTCAGGAGGATACGAATCAGAGTGTTGCGAGGTTTACATAATCTCAAGGAGACAAGCATTCGAAGAGAGCATGCAGAAGCTAGGCCTAGAGAAGCACAGCCTGGACGACATCCAGAAAATGCATTGGGAGGCTCTCGAGAGAGGGATCAACTCCTGGGTTAAGGCCCTTAAGCAATGCGCCACTGTCTACTTCATCGGCGAAAGGAAGCTAGTCGAGGCCGTGTTCTCCGACTACCCCTCACTCTCGGCGACTATCTTCAGCAACCTCACCAGAGGAGTGTTCATCCAGCTCCTCAATTTCGCAGAGGGAATCGCTATGTCCAAGCGCTCGGCGGAGAAGCTCTTCAAGACGCTTGACATGTACGAGACCCTGCGCGAGCTGCTTCCCAAGATGGACCATCTGTTCCCGGTGGAGTGTGTCAACCAGCTCAAGGCCGAGGCCACCACAGCACGTAGCCGCCTTGGCGAGGCCGTAATATGCATTTTCTGTGATCTGGAGAACTCGATCAAGGCGGAGACGGGGAAGAACCCGGTTCCTGGTGGTGCGGTCCACCCGTTGACCCGTTACACGATGAATTACCTGAGGTTAGCCTGTGAATACAGGGAGACTCTGGAGCAAGTGTTCAAAGAGCATTCCAAGATCGAACGCGCCGACTCGACAAGCAGACCTCAAGATCAGGACTACGACGCAGGCGACCCAAACGCCGCCATTGCGGTCCCGGAGCAATCGCCTTTCTCGGTTGAAATGATGCGGGTGATGGCGTTGTTGGACACCAACCTGGAGGCGAAGGCCAAGCTGTACAAGGACGTGGCGTTGAGCAACATCTTCATGATGAACAATGGCCGCTACATCTTGCAGAAGATCAAAGGATCGGCGGAGATTCACAGCTGCATGGGCGACACGTGGTGCCGGAAGCGGTCATCGGAGCTGAGGCAGTTTCACAAGAACTACCAGAGGGAGACGTGGAATCGGCTGCTCAACTGTTTGAACCACGAGGGGCTGAGTGTGAATGGGAAGGTGGCGAAGCCGGTGCTGAAGGAGAGGTTCAAGAGCTTCAACGCGTTGTTCGACGACATCCACAAGACGCAGACCACGTGGGTGGTGAGCGACGAGCAGCTTCAGTCGGAGCTCAGGGTGTCTATATCGGCGGTGATGATTCCGGCATATCGGTCTTTCTTGGGGAGGTTCGCGCAAGTGTTGGACCCGGGGAGGCAGACAGAGAAGTACATAAAGTTCCAGCCAGAAGATATAGAGACGTACATTGATGAGCTATTTGATGGAACCCCCAACAACACCGGAATGTTTAGGAAGAAACCATGAAATTAATTACTTAATTAATTAATCACCCAATTGGCTCAAGGCTCATGAGTCATGAGTCATCAACATATATGAATTCAAGCAGAAATTGATTAAGGACGACTAATTTTCTCCTGTAATGCATTTGTAATTGGGAATTTGGAGTCTATCATATCGTATCCTCACGATTTTAAAAATTACTTCCAACCCTTAATTTTCTTTTTTCTTGAAATTTAATTTCGATCTGTACTTGAACACCACCCCCTTGTATGTAGCATAGTTCAATCATTTTTTCCTTCACTCTGCTCTCCTTATATCTGATTGTATATATATGAATTACCCACCGGGCCACCTGGGTTGTTTGTTTGTGCATCCCATTTTTGTTTCTGTTGTAATTTCAATATTAATATACATTAATTATATACATTTCATTGCACAAGGAACTAAATAAAATTAATACATTCAACAATCAGCCATCAGGTTTACACAAGTAATGCAGAAAAGAAAAAATAAAGACCTCTTATCTTGTTGATGGGCTAAAAGGGGAAAGGGAATCCAAGGTAGTGGTTTTTTTGAACTGAAAGAACCATGAGGATGATGGGAGGATAAGATGGTTTTGGATATATATGCTTAGTTAAGCACTAAGTAAAGCCAGTTTAGAATTGACAGAAAATCACAGGAGTTCAATCCATGCTGGTAACTAAGAAATTCAGAAATAATTTTATTTTTCTTTTCCACATAAGGAAATGTCTCTCTTTGATGGTCTGAAATTCAATGCGTTTAGGCTGTAGATGCAGAGATTGGCTTGTTTTGACTTGATTGCTATTTCATCTGATGTGGATTTGTAACCAGGAACATTGCATGCTGAAGATCTAGTCCACATTAAGGTTGCCTGGCAGGAAGAGACTATTGCAGAATCTTCTGCACATTTGATTCCCTCAACAGATGGGATTTCCAGCTTGTAAACCCCATATCTGTTTGTAGTTCTATTCACTGAGAATGAAATATGCTCTGCGGTTCTTGGTGAGACTGCTTTGAATATGCAATCAATTTTAACTTCAGCACCTGGTGGTGAAAGCTAGCTATAATTAGGACTTGGAAATGTAAATCATATGCTTCACTTTCCACAAATTAATTTAAACATAACTTTAACCTAGTATATGGTAATTAGTTGAGATATGTCACCTTGTATGAAGTAGCTGTGTCTGGAGAAGGTGTTGTTGGAGCAGATGTCACAATAAACAAGACCCATTACGAGAATCTGGGAGTTAGTTTTGACTGGCCTAGTTCTTGCTGATTCAACTCTCACAAATACTACTGACTGGAAGAACAAAGATGAAATAATAACAAATAGAATTATTGGATTCATGGCAGCAATGGAGATGAGAACTAGGGATCAATACTGCAACCTAGCTAGCTACTAGGCTTTCCTATGGATATTTGTTTTTCTGTGAATAGGTTTCAGAGCATTATCACATTGTGGAAGATGAGTGTGGATAATGAGGACAGTGAGTAGATGATGAAGATCCAACTACAACCAAAAAGTTGGGGAGATTTTATCATTTTCACTACAAACAAAAACATGTGAATGTCCTTTGGCAAGATGTAGAATTGATGTGTTGGACAGAGAGAAGAGTATAGATTCTATGCGAGTAAAAATAGCTGCTTTTTGCTTGATTTGAAGGTCTATAAATTCCCAAAGATCCAATAACAGAAGCTCAATTTATGTAAATCTGCATGTATTAATAAAACTTAGGCATATTGTTCTGCAACTTTATCCTGGTGTGGGATACTTGTCATATGCCGGGTGACTGGTGAAGAAAATGTGAAGCTCACGGTTGTAAAAGGGCTTTCGCTTGTAAGTCTTTTGAGTACCCCATGGTCCCTATCCTTGTATGGATCTGTATGGGCTTTGTCCAGATTTCTTTTATGGGCTGAGACCATCCAAGGAGTCTTTCAAGCCCATACCATATGGGCATATGATCCATACCCATATCTGAAAGACCAACCCCAATGGCCCAATCCAAAAAGTGAACAAATTAATTTAATTTAATAACTGTAAGCAAATCGGCCAGCAATGCCATGATTTGCCTCAATGGCATCTGGTGGCATATTATAGCAATGATAGCTAGCTAGCTAGCTGGAGATGTTCAACAACAGAGTTGACAATATTTATACTACGATTAATAAGGATTCCAAGGCAGTACAGCTTTGACCTGGCCATATGCCTGGGCTGAATATAGTCCAAGCTAGCAGACGATCGATCGGACGTAGCTTAATTAAATTTTACTGTTTTGAGTTTTCATTCAAGTGCATATATGAAACAGAAATACCTCCACCTCCAGTAAGACAACCATTGCTACATATGCATATGTTTTAGGGGATTAAAACAAGGAATAATGGGGTATATAGATTATATTGAGGTCTCTGTTCCTGTTTCTTGGGCATGCATATATCAGCTTATTGAGACTTTGAGAGTATATCCCCCATCAGGCTTCTCCAATTTAATTATTGTCGATCACATAGTTTTGTAACTGAATGTTAAAACTTGTACGTACATGATCTAGTTGATTAACCTAGTTACATACCAAAGAAGTAATTAAGTCTTGTAACAATTAATATATATGCTCAATCCATACGAAAATCATATGATGAATTTTTACGAACTAATATATAAGATGCCATAGAGAAGCTTATTATTATATATATATATATATATTAATTTAGAAGCTTATTATATAATATATATGGAGCTAGCTAGCTAGGATTGGTGAAATTACAGTAATATATTAATTTGATGTTGAAGCGAGACTGCAGCAATTAGAGTATATTGATAGATATGGAAAAGGACATGCAAGGCGTGTTGTTGATATGATATTATGAGAGAGAGAGAGAGAGAGAGAGAGAGAGAGATGGAGAGATGCCGCCTATGAGGTTTGGTTAGAGGAAAAGGGATTGGGAGTTGGGACAAGCACTTCATTCCTTTGGCAAATCCAAGGCTTAGGCGGCGCCACCGACGCCACATCCGACGACTTTGCCTATGTTTCCTTCTTGGCCTCTCTCTCACACCTCCAGCTGCCACTTCATTCATATTCTCAAATCCATCCCCTTCTCTTTCTTTAATTTCTTCTTTTGCCCCTCACTTCTCTTCAAATCCTATCACCACCCTCCATCAAACCATTTCTTTTTTCTTTTAGCAAAATTAAACAACCCACCTAGCTACAAATTACATAATTAATTCAGATATTCTTACATTTATGAAAATTGTCTTATCCTTTACCACCAAACCACCCTTTCGGATTACAAAATCTTGATTAATTACTCCACTCTTTCTTTTTCAAATATCACTTTTGTACCTTCCTTGAACCTCTAGCTACCAAATTTTCTTAAAAAGTCTAAAGAGAGACGGGTAAGCTTTGGTACCCTTTTTGTCATTATGTACTGTTGAAGTCCTTTTCGCAATTATGATGATAAAAAGCTCTTTCTTTCCTTATAAAAAATAAAAAAATCTTTTGTCCCATTTATCTTTTTTTGCTGATTTTGTCCTTTTATTTCAGCAAACTATTTTTCCTTAGATTTTCTCCCAATTATGATCCTCCCTTAACCAATGACCAATCCCATACAAAAGTAATGAATCATGAAGAGTGAAATATTTGAAGTCAAATAACAATTAAGAAAACAATAATACTATTCTTATTATGTTTTTATATCATATTTTTTATACTATCTTATGTGTCATTATTATACTTGATAGAATTTTTCCTTATTTTTAAGGTTTTATTTGTATATTTTTAGTGTCCGCTGTATGAATGCTATGTAGATTGTCATGTAAAATGATATAAAATTATGATATGAAAATATAGTAAGCGTAGTATTGTTATTAAGAAAGGGTCCATCAATACTATACCAACCACCGTGTTCTAAGCTGGGCCGGCCCAAGAAATTAATGTGGGGACCAAGCAATTCGATCGTCTTTTAGGCATCCCAATGCCGATGAGTAACATACAGTTAAAACAGGTACAAAGATGACAAAATGAATCCCCTAGAAAACAGCAAAACATAGTAGAGAGGTGATGAATTGGAGGTGATCAATCACAAACCTACAAACGCATGCCATTCGTTTTGGGTTTGTCGCTGAACGTCTTTCCGTTTCTTACACAATCTTGATCAGTATTAGGTGCTACACGAACCCCTCCAAATAATAAGTACTAGAGAAAAAAGAGAGTTTCATCTGCTAGCTATAGCTCTTTCTCTATACTCTATACCATACCAGCTCCATACGTGCCAAGACTAATTACTATAGCTAATGAGAGCAAACATATTGAAAGCAAAATTTGATCTCTGTTTGAAAGAGTCAAATTAAGAGCTTTTAGAGTGTTATATATTGGAGTGTTAATATATAGAAGCTGGAAATTATGATGATGAATTCTCTTTGTGGAAGCATGGGTTCGATCAAGAGTGAGAACTCATGCACCGATCTCAAGCCACCCTCTCCTAACGAATCAATGCTTTCTGAATCTAAGAAAAGTATTACTCCTACTCCATCCTCTGACTTGGATCAGCAGAGTAGCCTAACCCCACCAAGCCTCAACTTCCCAAGTCTCAAGTTCGAGCTAGATGGTGACGTTGAAGTCCAATCGCCAGACCATTCCTTATGGGAGTCTTTATTCTCAGAACAATTTGACACCGATTTCATGGTGTTATCGCCGGTCACAAATAATATGCCTAACTCACCCCAAACAGCTTCAACTCAAGGTTACAATTACAACTACGTCCAAGCCATGCAGGGGCAGAGCCTTTCAGGCTGCTCTCCTCCTCGCTTTTCGTCGACTCATCTCGGAGCTTTCAGCAGCAGCAAAGGGAAGGGGCTTAGCCCACTACGGAGGGTTTTCAACTCTCCGGTCAACCAATACATACAGCCAGAGAACATGAACACACTGCCTGCCATTGAAGACTTCTTGGATGATTATCAAAGAGACGGGTCATTCTTAGCGTACCCAACAACAACATCAAACATGTCTGCTATTTCAGGAAGCTCCTCGCAATCTTATCAAACAGTTCCAACTTCTTTGGACTGCGGCTTGGCAATGCCAAATTCTTCAAGGTTTGGGCGATCGGTGAGTGAAGCATCGTTGGTTTCCGCAGGTAATTCTCAAATGACCGAAGAGACCACGAGGGGTGCTACTGCAGCATATCATATGGGTAGCGCACCGCTATCCCATCAATTGCAACAAGAACGCCACCAAGAGAAGCAAGACCCACAAAGACAACACCATGGGCAGCACCACAACCTTAATTATAGTATGATGGTGCCTACTCTTCCTGTTGCCTCTGAGCAGGTGAGATTATCGATCTAGCTTAATCTTTCAATCTTAATCTATTTCCATATAACTAAAAACTAATTAATACGTCAACGTTTTATATATGCAGGAACAAGATAGTGGGCTCCAACTGGTGCACCTGCTCCTAGCTTGTGCTGAGGCGGTTGCAAAAGAAGACTACATGCTAGCAAGAAGGTATCTCCACCACCTGAATCGAGTGGTGACGCCTCTCGGGGACTCCATGCAACGTGTCGCTTCCTGCTTCACGGAAGCCCTAAGCGCACGCCTTGCAGCAACTCTAACCACAAATCTCCCAACCAACTCTGCTTCTGCCCCAAAGCCCTTCTCTCCTTTCCCCCCAAACTCACTCGAAATCCTCAAAATATACCAAATTGTGTACCAGGCCTGCCCCTACATCAAATTTGCTCACTTCACCGCCAACCAAGCCATTTTTGAGGCCTTCGAGTCTGAAGAACGTGTCCACGTCATCGACCTCGACATTCTTCAAGGCTATCAATGGCCCGCTTTCATGCAGGCCCTAGCCGCCCGACCCAGTGGTGAGCCATTTCTTCGCATAACCGGGGTGGGCCCATGTATCGAGGCGGTGAAAGAGACTGGGCGGTGTTTGACTGAACTGGCTCTGTCTCTTCACGTCCCATTTGAGTTTCATGCAGTGGGAGAGCAACTCGAAGATCTGAAACCCCACATGTTCAATCGGAGGATAGGCGAAGCCCTAGCAGTCAACTCGGTGAATCGTCTGCACCGAGTTCCGGGCCATTGTCTCGGGAACTTGTTAGCAATGATCCGAGACCAAGCACCCAATATTGTGACCCTGGTGGAGCAGGAAGCGAGCCATAATGGGCCCTACTTTTTGGGCCGGTTTCTAGAGGCACTGCACTATTATTCAGCCATTTTTGACTCGTTGGACGCGACGTTTCCACCGGACTCGCCCCAGCGGGCGAAAGTTGAGCAGTACATTTTCGCGCCGGAAATACGCAACATTGTGGCTTGCGAAGGGGCGGAGAGGACTGAGAGGCACGAGAGGTTGGAGAAGTGGAGGAAGGTGATGGAAGGGAAGGGGTTTAAGAGCGTGGCGCTGAGTGCAAACGCGGTGACTCAGTCAAAGATCTTGTTGGGTTTGTATTCGTGTGATGGGTATAGGATGACGGAGGACAAGGGGTGCCTGCTTTTGGGGTGGCAGGACCGCTCTATAATGGCTGCTTCTGCATGGAGATGCTGACTCTTCTTCAACCTTCCTTTATTTGCTTTTACGTACGTCTTACGTGCATGCCTTTTACTCTTTAATTTCTTTATTCGATTAATTTGCCTAACAAAAATTCATGCAAAAAAACAAATAAACAAACGGATGATTTTGTTTGCTTGCTACAAATTCTTGATTAATCAATTCGTAGTTTGAATACTTATGGGGAGAAATTCTTCAATAATTGCTTTTGTTGCTCAATACAGGCTCTGGATCGAGTATCCTCATTTTCGTCCAGCATTGTGTCGTAACCACCGCCACTGGACCCTAGCATCTCAAAATAAACAATTGGTGTGGTAAGATAAGAAAGGATTTTAATATTGATTTTATTTCTTCTTTTTTCTTTTTTTGATGAATACCGATGATCGATTATGCTGATATCTAATTGCTACTATAAGGTATAAATATAATATGAAGAATGCAGTTTTTATTTTAGTTTATTTTTTTATGAACAAGAATGTAGTTTAATTATTGTCATCACTGATTCACTATATTAATTAGGGCAATTATGGATCTGTTTCTTAATATAATTAACAAGATAGGGTTTGACTTTTTGAATAGTACTATTTCTCCTTATAGTCAAAAGACGGTAGAAACTTACTTATTTAAGATTCAAGGGCAAAATAGTACATTTACTTTTTTAGGCTAGAGTTGGGCTAAACGTAATTTCAACACTTGCTCAATAGTCAATACCTTTATTCCAGAGTTTGCTTACTCATCAATCATCATCACTATAGGCTATAGCAGCATTGCTTTACAGGCATACCAATAATTGCTTCCACCAATTTGAAATCGTACAGGAGAAAAGAATTTTCCAAGAAAAGGAGCCCAAAGATTCATCATAATTTATTTCGGTGGTGAAGGGTGATACATCATTTTCCCCTTCAGACATCACATGAGCAATCCATCATTCCACGCACCCAATTTTACAACCCATAAATATCTTCAAAATTCCTTAGAGAAACAGTAAATACAAGAGTAGTACAACTATTCTCGGAGCATTGATACCCTGAATGCTTGCAAACATAGACGCGTCCATAGATATGTTTTAGTAATTCAAGGCCATAATCAACCATCAAAACTCAGCTTCAAGTTATTAAACATAACATATTCAATTCATTCAATCAGATGACCGAGAAGCATTGCATCAAATTGCCACAGCATCGTACTATTTGGACGGAAATTGAAGTATAAACAGAGAGTGAGCGACAACATCGACCCCATAAGCGTTGTATAAATAATTTCTTTAAATAAATACTACGCTACTGAAATACATCAAGCACCCATTTTATAAAACGTAGATACTTCACTAATATGCACTGTTACACAGGAATTCCCTCCAACAAATACGTGACAATGGGGGATTGGACTGTTGTACAAGTTATTCTCTCTCTCCAGCTACTCATTTCCACGTTCCAGGAGACCCATGGCAACCTCACAGTCTTCACCATGCTCACGAGGATAGACTCTTTTACAATATTGAACATGAACATATACTTTTCCTTGGGGCCTCATCAATCTTCTTTTCTGTTCATGAAAACAAAAACAAAAAACTTAAAATCTTTCAGCAGGTGCAGTGGATGTCAAAATCTGTAAGGATTCATACAATAATCATAGATTGAACAATCTAGGATGAAAACTACCTGTTTTTGCTTTTGCTACAGAAGGCTGAACAACAACATGCATGGTGATAATTCCTCTTGGAAGCTCTCCAAATGGTACTCTACACTGGCCAACAGTCTTGTTGTTTTCCAAAATCTTCCCAGCATTTATCAATTTTATGTCGTTTGCTCCTTTTGGTGCAATTTTTTTATCTAATAACATAAGAATTACATAACTTTAGAGGACAAAAAGTGACAACCACAATGAAGTGAAGAACCAGAATAAAATGAAGAAAAAAAGAGGGGGCCGGGGGGGCATACATAGCCAAAAAATTCCTTGGAAGTCCTTTCTTTATCAACAAAACTAAAACTACCAAGTAGGCAAGGCAAGACATAAGAGTTGTTTGCTGCTGAGAAGTGTGGCTAACTATTGTCATTTAAAATTTATATATCAATGCTCAGCAACAAGAAAGATGCTTAGCATACAGTAATTTAATTCAAAAACATTTTAACAGAGCATAACATCAAACAAATATGTTTACAATGGAATAGCACTTTCTTCACCATACTCTAGATAAGGGTAGCTTGATGTGGTATAAGTTTATCAACTTCTCAAAATTACACAAAAGAAACAATGCCTTCATAATTTCCATGAATATCAAGAGAGGTTTATGATTGCAATATTTTCAAACGGTTGCAACCACTGTCTGTCAGACTAATGATTCATCCCCAACAGAAATCATGTAAAATGATAATAGTTTTTCACAGGCACCATTATCTAAGTCCAAACTCTCAACTATTTTCAAACTCTCACTTCCCACATAACCAGGAAGACATAAATAAAATTTATCCGACTATAAGATTGTCCTAGGATTCATACATTATGAGTTGGTTGCTACGAATCATGGAGCTAGATTAGTAAAAAAGTGAAATTCATCAACATTCTAATCTCAAAGAGTGTTGGAGCTGTGAGCTGTCTAACCCTTTCTATTGGGAAAGTAGTTTTAACAGCAATTATATAACTTCAGCGAAAGCCACTCAAAAACCATAGGTTACAGCATAACAATGTGAAATTCAACATATGTATCACCAAGAAATGTCCAAATGCAATTTGTGCATGCTATTATCAAAAAGTTTGACAGACATTAATTTTATTGGGGAAAAGAAAATATTGTCAAAATCATTATACGCAGGTGGAATTCTCTAACCTTTTGGCCACTCCGCCACAATTCTCTCCTTGAGAATTGCCACTGTGGAGGCCGGTGAGTAGCGGAACGGACCAATATCTGATCCGTCATAGAGACGAAACTTAAGCTCAACCAGGTCCTCCTCCGGCATTTGGAAGTTGAAGACTTCCACCAATTGAACCACTCAACGAAACGTCTTCGCAAAACCTTCCTTCACGAAAAGAATTCCCACACACTTATACCCCAATCCAACCAGTGAATACTCTGTTTGATTCCTGAAAAGGAAATAAAATAACTCACAATTCGTAATCACGAGTTGGCATCAATTTAGCTGCCTTTTTTTTTTTTTTNTTTTTTTTGTGGAAGATCAAACTATCAAATTTGTTCACTGCGCTGGTGCTGGATTTAGTTTTGAATTTATCTTTTTCAATGAAGAAATAAAATTGAACTATTTCAGTCATAATTCATAACTCATAATAAAATAAAAAGAAGCTAAAAGCAGAAATAAGTTAAAAAGAGATAAAATAATCGGCAATTATGGGACTAAATGACTAATCATAAAACATACCTGACAGAAGACTCGAATTGAGCAAAGGAAGAGCTCTGAATGTGTGCTTGGGGTTTTGGCGAGAAGAAACCCTAGACCCCGATCCTGCCTCTTTTGGTTATTCTAAAATAGAAATAGAAATAGAAATTATAAATACGTATATGCTTTTGCTTGAGAACCGTTTCCTTTGTTTTTCTAATTTTCTTGGGACGAAGAGAGAAAAAGTGAGATTTCGATTTCGAATCCTGTCAGTCAGTAAATAGTATAGAGCAGAGAGAACATCTCTCTATTTTTTTTTTTTTGGTCAGTCAAAATAGTCGTTGTAAGAACTGGAGGGCCTCGAGGTTCGATCCTCTCCTTCGGGACTACTTTATTTGAAAATCGTGGCCAACGAGAAGATTATGATGGGGAGATGGTTATTTGGTGTCGCAAGACGATTGGGCATGTGTAGAGTAAGGTAGAGGATGGTGGAGTAGGAAGACTGGAACAATGCCTCTCTTTCTGTGTCGTTCACATTTCGCATTGACCAAAATTTAGAGGCATAATTTAACGCGTCGGTGAGACACGGAGGCCGTGAAAGATGCTTTAAAATCAGATACACGTCATGCCACACAAATTTAGCTCGCATGGGTCAACTTCCTTAATTATTTATAATTTTTTATGGATAATGATTTTTTTTTCTATAAATGTATATATTAATATTACTAAACTATGTTCATGTGTATTAAAAATTGTAAAATACAAGGATTTTAATATTTCTCTTAGCCAAATAAGTCCTACAAGATTTAGTCCCCGTTTTAGTTTACGGATTTGGTTTTTTGGAAATTTCATAATCCATGCACATTTAAATTGTTTATTGATAAACAATAAATTATTACAACTCCCATAAATCAAAACTTATTTTTCAATAATACCTTAATTTATTAATATTTTAGAGGAGATTCTAGCCAAACTCAACCCAAAGCGATGGATTTGATTCCATGATTCCTACAAGTAGTGCTTGAAGGCAATAGCGCATCTATACATCTAGCTTATATATATAACAAAGATACAAAGGCAGGAGAGGCTGAGGCAACCTTAAAAACATTGATCATGACAGTAATGCAAGACAATGCCATTAGGAGTGGGACATTTATTTGTTGGGTCCTTCATCAGATGCCCAAAATAGCAAAGATCACATCCAAAATACTAATACTAATAATTCACACAATCGTCAAATGGTTCCGTGGGTTTGTAGTCATAAAGTGTCCGTATAGAGTAGGCCCAGAGCCCAACTCGATGGTAGCCCAATTAAATTCAGAACTAAACTCAGAAGCCCACCACCGACGCACCGCTATATTCTCCCTACGCCACTTGCCTTCTCTATGTGTTTTTTAGTGTCAAGTGTCACATTCATTAACATGCCTGAAATTGAAGTAAAACAAATTTTTTTAAATGAAATGCTCTTAAAATGAGTGAATGAAGTAAATTTGATGCCTCGTCAAAGAATCTCTCTTACAAGTCTAATTGTAGGACCCAATTAAGTCTTAATTGTTATAAGTGATTGAGCCTACCATATGTCACGGTTATAATTCTCCCGATCCAATGATATGTAAGGGTAGTCAAAGATGGATGTATCATGGACCGTCAATATCAACTATTTAGTGGGACCTAAGCCACAGTAAGTCAGGTGGGATTCATTAGCTACAGTAAAGGTATAGGGATTAAACTGCCGAATTTTCCGGCGCAATGCAAAACTTAAATTAACGTTTTGAACTAGGAATTGTAAGAATGAGCTTTCTCTTCTACAAGAACGAGGTGAAAGCTACATATATAACAAATTAAAGACAATGAACCTAGCCTAAAGCATATGCAATTTTAAGGACATGTATGTGCAAAATAAATTAATGAACCCAGGGACAAAAACAAGAGTAAGAAATTAACTTCTTTTTTTTCTTTTTTTCTTTTTTTTTGTATACAGAGGAGGGAGCAATTATATTTCTCTAAACGCCCACGGTAAAAACATAAGAAGAGTACCCAACAGACACATGTCTAGAAAGTAGAAACGAAAAGAAACCAGAAAAACTCCAAAAAACATACGAGAAATGAACCAGCTAGTGAGACGACATTAGTGATTAGTTGTATCCAAAATGGAGGGCCGGACTCACAAAAGCCACTCCTCTTCCTCTGCGATGCATGGTGAAATGAATAGTTTGCTATGTAAGTCGATATGAGATTTCAGAGCCAGAGAGCCCCGGCCTCCTTAAGAAGAGGGACAAGGGTGCCATTGATATGAGAGGCCATGACTCGGTCCATTGAACCCACCAGTTTGCCACCGATGAAGACAACCGGCACGGCGGAGGAGCTCCCCAGCAGCCTCATGAGAGCCTTCTCCAAGTCTTTGCCTCTGGGGTCCTCGTCGAGCTCGTACACAGTTGGGTTCACACCCATGCCGCAGAAGAGCCTCTTCATGGCGTGGCACATGCAACAACTGCTGATGCTGAATATCACCACCGCGTTCTCCGAGGCCAGCCTCTCTATGCGCTCTAGTGGGTCTCCCAAACCACTCCTTGTGGGCATATACGAACCCCACGACTCTGTCTGATACTGCATTCTTCTTACTTCTCTTGTGTATTAATCAAACAACACACTTATCAGCGACTGAGACTCAGATTGGTGAGGAACGGAGGAGAAGAGGCTTCCTATTTATAGAGCTCACTTTAGAGAGTGGAAGTTTGTCTATGGCTCTATGGGGTTCTTAAACTTTCTTTTTTCTTTTTCTTTTTCTTTTTTTAAATAATTTGATGGGTAGTCTTGGAATAAACAATAAATATAACTGGTTCGTACTCGTCACCGCATGCAAGAGGAGAGAGGGAGATCTCTTTCTAGTTTCTAATGCTATAAACAGTTAAAAATGTGACTAACTAGACCGCGAATAAATTAATTGATTTAATTAAGATGAATGTGATTAATTAAGTAACAGTTATACTTTAAAGAGCATAAAATATAATATAAGGAAAATGGGGGAAGAAGGATGTGGAGAAGAGACATTAAGCTCAGGCTTTTGCAGAAGAGGGGTTGGGCAATAGACGGCTGTCTTCGTCCTTGTTGTCGGTCCTAGACTCCTACCCAATTTTCAATTAAAAAAAACCAACGACGTGCCCATCACAAACCTCGCTTCCTTTCCTGGACGTAACACTTCATGCGCATTTTAGCTTCATCCCTAAAACCCTTTGGGCGCGCTATAGCTTCCTAGCTACCCAGCCTTGCCCAATCTTATTGCTTATTTAATAAAATGATCTGAATATCTCAATTTGGAATTTAATAAGTGACTTGGATGAGTTCGAATTTGGTAGTGGACCCCTGCCTACCTAGCTAACTTACTAATTAGTTACTTAACTAGAAATTGGAATAGATGAATATTCTCAACAACCATGATCTATATATATGTGCCTTGTTGTATAAATTGGATTTGGGCGGTTTCTTTTTCCTTCTTATCCAAAACAAATTTTCCATGTAATCTATATATTATTTGCATGAGGGGATTCATTACTACTTATTATTATCCAATAAGTAGATCGAGATGCCTATAAATTATCCGTTTCGATCACTTAAGAGATGTTCATTAATCATTCCAGAATATTTATGGAAGATCTTTATTTATCACTCCCATCCCACCTATGGAAAAAGAAAAAGTTCAATTTATATTTGTTTGAGAAAAGAATCAATACTGTTAAATATTCTGTATAAACGTTAATCATAAACAGAAAGGTTTTTTTATGGAATCATTGACACATGCAAAAATGCTAAATACATCAAGCTTGCACTAAAGTTAAGAGCAGAATTGTTTAATATATATGAGACGACTCGACTAAAGTTTAAGAAAACCACATAAAGGTAGCTGTTTGAAGAAGAAGGGATATATATAATTAATTATATATTAATTAACCAAAGTATAGTATTAATTAAGATGCAGCTATTGATGGATCAGCCTAGCTACCTTTTGTTTCTTTATTGTACGTAATGAATATGTAGCAGGAGGTGGGGCACATGTTTGGCTCCATGGCTCACAGCACGCATGCTTAGACATGTATGCAGCATGTCCAGTATGTGGCAGTAGCTTTTTCATTATTTAGGTTTCTTATAAATAAATAAATATATATATATATATATATAACAACATAAATGATAAACACGAATTAATAATAATGGGGTTTATTTATGTAATCCTCAGAGAGAGAGAGAGAGGTCCGTACAGGACGTTCCTTTTAACAGAAAATTAAAGAAGGTGATCTGCTGGCATGCATGCTTTTGTATTTGGAGTTGCTGCTGGCTTTGCGCAGGCAAGTAAGCAAGGGTATGTCTTTGACTCTTGGGCAAGAAAGATGGGCGAAGAAAAAGAAATTGATACTATTCGATTGTGTTATTGTCATTTGTCAGCCAAGCTATACGTACCCTCTTAAATTTAATTCTTACCCTCATATACATATATACACACCGGTAACTTGTTTATATATAATCTTGGAGCTAACAAAACAAGCCCGTGAACTGAAGCTGTTTTTTGAATAAGGGTACGTAGTACGTACGTATTTTAGAGATATGCATTTATATTATATATGGTACGACTTTATATAGTAATAGTTGCAGTTTGGGCAGAGGCTCAGAGGCTCAGAGGCTCAGAGCCTGGAATATTGTATGTAACACCCCCTGATATAGCTATGTTGTAGCACTCCTTATAAAGGGCTTAAAGGATTGAAATGCCACAACATATATATATACTACGTACTATGACTATCCCACTCATGGAAATCATCTGGTCAAAAGGAATATATCACGGTACAAGCAAAGCTCCAGCCAGCGCATATCTCAAGTCTAAGAACCACGTGCAACCACGGCCGTTGGATAGTAATAAAAAATACAAACTGAAAACATCAGACGGCGGGTGGTCTAGGATTGTACTTTGATTCTTGGGAATATAGTTCTTTTCAGTAGATCGAGAGAGAAAATGAAACCCTAGCTAGCCTATTTAAAGTGAGCGTGATCATCAGATCCTCAGCTTTAATTTGATTAGTTTGTGGAAATTTTGTGTATCAGTAGGTTTACCATTTATAGCGGGAGTGCGTTAGAATAGGCTAAATGAGGAAGGATCATTTATAAGCATCTCATCATCGTATCGGGAGCAGAGAGCTGAATTGTAAGGGAAACTGCAATTAGGTCTCCTTCCGCGGGTATTACTCCCACCCCTTCCTCACTTGTACTAATTGTTGCACTCTTTTGAAAGATTGCATTTATAACAATTAATATTAATTAATTATTCGAGTGACTATTAATTAATCAACCATTTACTACCGACTACCGAGTACTTTTACAATTTTCGGAATTTCACAATTAATTGTTTTAATTAATATATATTGATTGGGAATTATAGGGGTTAATTAACTGGTTGTACAAGGACATTATGAATTAGCATGCATGTATACAAAACGTAAAACAGAGTCAATTATAGGGTGATTTTTGGAGTGCCAAAATGATATTTTATTATTATAAACCGATATCTTTATGAAAACCCTCTTAGGTCAGCATTTGAACATGCAAACTGTTTATTTGACCAAAGCTTTTCTTTGTTTCTCTGTCTCTCTCTCACAACACACAGAGAGGATGATCTGGGTGGTGAGGATGAAGATGATGATGATGATGCATATTGTTGAGCAAAGTCTGACGCAAACTGTGGTTTTTAAATTTGAAAATGGGAGCAAGTAATGCCACTTTAAGGTATAGTGGTGAGTCCTTGAGCCGTTAAAGCAACAGAGCATGACGGCTTTTCTCAGCCTTTGTTCCTCACATGTCCAAACCAGCTGACGTTACCCCCAATCGTTGACTGCTTTTTCCTTCAACTTTTACTGCCATTTACTCTCCTCATTGTCGCTTTCACTTTCGACAACCATCCATTTATATTATATGCTATATGCTATGCTTTCTCGTTAATTACTTAGTCACGTACTTGTTAATTATAGTCAGCAAGGGAGGGGGCTTCAAATATCAAGGCCGTGTTCCTGTTTTTCTTATTTGATTAAAGTACAGTTAAGGGAGGGAGGGTGTGTATCGGTATTGGGATCTGTCGGTGCTTTTGTCTCACCTTGTGTTCCAACTTCCAACACTGGTATACTGAGTGAGTGAGTGAGTGAGTGAGTGGTGTCACAACTCACACGGCAATCACTGTCTTCTACTCTTCTGTCTCGGTTCCTGATTGGGTGCCAGACTAACTTATTCCTCACTTGGCTGTATGCATACTTTGTTTCCAAACAAACACCTACTAATCATAATTAACCTGCATGCATATGCGAGAACAGTCAAAAATGTGCTGCTCATAATTTCTTAAACTATACTGTATACAAAGAAAACATAAATTCAATATGTTAACTTGCTGTGTACTTCACCCATCACCATACTTGTTAACTTGTTACTCATCATTATTAATCATCGAATGTCTAATAAGCTCATAAATATTTATTAAAATATTTTATTACATTTCTTTATCTAATATATATGGTACACGAGTGACGAAATGTAGACTATTATCAATACGAGATAACACATAAAAATTTTCAACTGACTTAAAAATAATCATTTTTCTACAATTTGTATAATCACCTAAAAGAGAAATCTCACGTGCCATCGGATAGACTAATTGTTAATAAGGCTATAAATATCTGTAGAGTCTCTCTATTTAATATTTTAAACATTTAGAATGGTTAGCTTAAGGAATCTTTAATTTAATTATAAACCAATTAATTAGTAGTTTTCAAGCTTTCCCTGCAGCATCAACAAATTGTTTGTCGTTTGCATGTGCATTTACACTTGACCATATGTGGTCTTTGGTGGGGAGGGTGGAGTCATATTTCTTCAGTACGTGTGGGACTGGAGAGACACAGCTGCATGGCCACCGAGTTATGTTGTGTCCTTAACAAGGTTTAATTTACTTTTATTTTTTGTACAGGTTTAATTTGTCTTGTCCTTGTCCATATATAATATTAATATTTGATATATATTTTCTAATTAGGACATCGATATGAAATTAAAAAACAAAATTTAAAATACTTTTTGAATTACAAACTGAAGAGTACTTATAGTTGTTGATTAGTCCAATTATAAAAACTGTAGAATTAATAACTTTATACTCAAGTTTGATATCATCTCTCTTAAATGGCTCCATGCCTTGATAAAATATAATTAAAAAAAAAAAAACGGGACTTTAATGTTTTGTTACTCTCTTCCATTGCTCAAAATTTCAAATCAGAGTTTTTTTTTTTTTTGGTACAAATTAAACTATAATACTATTTTGTACTGTATATCTGTCTCCTAGGTAGGCTTGGTGCGGGGCATGTTAAATGTTAAGAGGTTGCTGGGTAAAGGATGCTACAGTAGACAATGGGTCTGTATCCATTTCCACTACGTGTTCTTTTTAGTATTACTTTATTTAATTTTTTAAGTCTCACAGAGAAACAGCAACGTCCAACACCCCCAAACATGCTCTACGCGACTATCAGACTCTGTCTTATAATTCTATATTAAATCCCAACACGTCATACACACGTGATTGTTTCATCACCACCGTCCTTAATTAATTAATTTCTATTATTAGTTAAGTAATTGTAATTAAGCTTCAATTATTCCTTGGCACATTTGCTTAAAAAACCCTTTAATATATATACTCTTCTACGCACGGGGTCGAGTTTAAAAGTTCTCGATCTGCAAACACTGCTCATCACCTAGTTACAGAAAACGATTCTGCCTAGAAATAAATGTATTGAAAAAGGTTGGAACAAATTTAGCTGCAGGTTTAGAAGAATTACATGATCTGAAATCTTTTTTTTTCTGGTGAGAAAATGAATAAAATATTTAATTTTCAACTTTCAAGGTAAGAAAGAACTTATCATTTGGAAAACTTAGGCAATAATGAAAATATTAACACTAAAATAATGAAATAAATCATAAAAGAAATAAAATGTCAAAAGAAACTACATAAAGCTTAGTGTACAAGATCTATCTTAATGATTAATCTATATCGGATGTATCTGAACCTTACTTTAAAGCCAACCCATTCCACAACCAGCAATAGGTGATGGCACAAGTCGTTAATTATAATCCCCTTCTCTATTCAACAGTTAATGAACGATTTAAAACCACAAATTAAGCAGTTGAAAAATATAAATTACAGACATTTCTATGCAATAAAGTTCCCTCTGCGGAGGAGAAAGGAAGCTTCACAACTTTTTTCCCAGAGACTTTATGTTACTGCAGCAGAGCAACCTTCCTCTTCTGAAACTGAGAATTTTATTGCCTAGAAATTGGCGCCATTTGCATGGATGACTGTGGGTTGTAAAATTTACCATCGGGAGCCTGAAAACTCTGATAAGAATTTGCTGGTGCCATGAAGGGAGACATGCCATTCGCTGGAGCTCCTACTGCTGGATAACCAGGCATTGGTGGTGGCTGTTGGCCCATGCTATAGCTGAATGGTACAATAGCTGTTGATCCAGCAGCCTGCATATACTGGGGCACAGGGTACTGCGGTATTGGTGGTAATGGTGGCAGTGGTGGAGGAGAAGATGACGGGGGAGGTGGCGGCTCACTAGGAGTATATTGTTGGTTGGTGGTAGAAACACTGTGATTGTGCTGGTGAGATTCAGAGTGTGGGAAGGGAGAAGATGAAGATGGGTTAGGACTCCGGGGTACGTAAGATGATGATTGGTCATTCTCGAGCTTAGGTCTCTTTTCCAATTGATAATCACCAGGAGTTTCTTTAATTGGATTTCCGATGACACCCTCTGATGCGAGAGAGGACAGGACATAAGACAGCATCTGGGCTGAGGATGTTGATGCAGTTAGCTTTGCTGCCACTGCAGCAGCTGCAGACTTGCGAGGATCTTCCTCCACATGACCAGATTTTTCAGGAAAAGGAACCTGCTGTGTGTACATTACTGGAGCTGACTGTTCTCTACCCACCGCCATAAAGCTGTGAGGTGCTACAGAGGTATGAGCTTCCTTTGAGCTCTGGTCTCCTATCGGCTGCAGGTTGTCGCAATTCAATAACTGATGGAAGATATTAGTTGTCTGTCCTGACTGGGAGTGTGCGGCCTGGAAAACATTGCATACAAGGGTGCAAATTTAATAGGTATAGATATAACTAGAACTTTTTTTATTAACGCAGGACTGGGAGGGCAACAAAACCAACAGCCCTGACGTAATAAATGTATAATTAACATATCTGCGCAAGTTTTTCTTTTAATATATTTGCAATACCATATAGCTATGAGTTTTATACATATACGGAATCATGATCAATGCAATGGATATATGGAATGTTTTACCACATTCAATTCAATGTGATGGAGATAACTTAATAGGTATGTAAAACGTCCATATAGTTATGTAAAACTTCAACAAAAGTAGATTGATATACATGCCAAACCTGAAGTTGGTTGCGGACTTGATCCAACTTGAATTCCTGATTAAAATAAAAGAAATAAACCATGTCAGTTTGCCTAAAATCATAATCTCATAAACAACAAATGAAAATTCCAATATTTTGCACTTAGATAGTCTGTGAACCAACCTGCTCCTGAAGAGCCTCTCTTAAATGAGACACAAGACTAGCTCTTGACGATTCAACTGCTGTTAGTTGTTCAATACAGTCCCTCAGTATAGCATGCTGCCCCTGTACCTCCTCTGCAAATGTAGAGATGGCCAAGTCAAATACCAGAGGCAAGAATATCAAGGAAGATCAATTAAGTTTTTTTCAAAAAAAAAAGGGAAAAACTTAAATCACAATGGACAAAACAAGTTGATCATATCTGCAAGCTGGACAATGAATGCACAGAATGATCAAAAGACATAGGCATAGGTTCAGCAAACAATCAAATAAATGACAACATAACCTTCATTTCTTCCCTAACTTATGGTCCAGAATTTGCTAAAACAGTAATAAATTTCTTTCCTAACTTATTCCTTTTCTTGGATATTCTTTTCGGCAAAGGAAAAAATTATCAGAAAAGTTTTGTTCCCCTCCCTCTCTCCATATACATGTATATAGAGGAACGATTTAAAACTAAGTTCAATCTATGTCTAGAATAGCATACAGCATATTTTCAATTGCGGGACATTGTAGATATCGTGGATCACCACAAACCGCATTGATCATACAGTGAAATCAACACAATCAACAATGTTTTGGAACATCACACATACATGTCATGCATGGGAAATGTTTTATATGATACAATGTGCTTGACTTCATACCAACAACATGTGCAATTATAACAGGCAATATGAATACAACATATGTTTTTAACCTAAATTACAGTTTGTTTTTATCTTATGCACAATTTTGAGTCATAAACAAACATGCATATACATAAATCACAAGCACTAAACATATTAAAAGTAGGAGAAACATCATCAAGAAGAAAAAAACGTGGGGTATACCTGAATTGAAATCACCACCAATTTCCTTCTCTACCTTCTCAAGACGGCCAATAGCATTCCTACATTTGCTCAATATGGTGTCTTCATCCATCTGCCCATAAATAACTTGGTAATCCGAAACTATTTTGTCCAATGTAGTTCCAGCAGGAGGTTTCTATTTTTATTTTAAGAGAGAAAAACAAAGGTAAAAGAACAAAAGAATTAGCCATCAAATCATAAACTGAAATAAACTGGTCATGCAACCAAACATTCATAACGATCTACAAGTAATTGATTATTATTACCGGTCTGACGCCCAAATGCTTCCCATTTCTATTATTATTTTCCAGCTGCCTTCCGAAAAACTCTTCCTTAAGAATTTGTCCCCGAGAACCAAAAACTTTTCTCTCTTCCCATATACCAATCTACAAATAAAAAATTGGAAACAACTATCAGTGTCTAGAAGAAGAAAAAAATTAAGACTTTCTCATACTAATAATAGAGATGAAAAGACCGAATAAAGATAACAACAAGATTGCAGGCATTCACGAAAGAAAAGGAAAAGATACCTGAAAAAGATAAGTGTAAGCTTCTATAAGCATTGCCTTCCCCCTCCCCTCCCCACCAAAAAAAAAAAGGGCTCCTAGAAGCTTCATTGGCAAAGGCATTTAAATCACACTGCAATGTTTCTAAATAGTAAAGTCCCTCTGAGTATGCATCTCATAAATTCATGAAATTCTAGTTTTCTCATGGTTTCCTTTAGATTAAGTGGTTGTCTAAAGAAACTAATTGCCAGGACAACTGAATCCTTTTTCCTTTTTCAGGAAAATAAAAAAACCCAAAAGGAGTATACAGGTGATGAAATTATACCAGCCGTAGTGCTGCATTTCTTCCAAACTCATCTCCGCTTTCAATTACATCACGAAGAGCATCTGGAAGAACCTTCCAGAATTCACCAACAAACTCAGAACCCTTTCGCCTACTGTTCTGTAAGATATCATTTGCAAGATACAGGAAAGCTAATCTCTGGTCACGTGGAGAGCAATGAAATTGCCTAGCCCATGTTTCAACAACTTGTCTTGCTTTATTCATGTGAAAAATACACCAATGTGATAAAGCTTAATTGCATTAAGAATAACCACCAACTAATAGACACCAAACATAACAACAAGCATTGTCAACATATGTGAAAAAAGAATGAAAAATTCAAAAGATCAAGTTGTAAAACAAATATTGCTAGCTGTAACTTGTAAGTAAATATATACCATGAGAAAAGTATAAATACCAAACCAAACAATGGTCACAGAGTAGAAGGTAAAGAAATTTAGAATTGGACATGGAAAATCCATTGAATTATGTGGATTGACAATGGAATGCAAACCCAATGAAGGTTTCAACTAAAGAGTCCTCGTATGTACAAAATTTCCAGAAATGAGTTATGTAATAAAGATTATGAAACATAAAGGTGCTAATTTGTCCCAGAAAAAGAAATAAAACATTTAAAGAAAACATTTTTTCCATGTGATATCAGCAGGAGGATACTCTCTATGCTCGCTTGCGAGTTGTTGAGCTTGCCTAGCTTCTCCACTAAAATTTGCGGATTAAATGTACCTCCCATGATTCCAGTAAACGTTGGCCCAACTAGTGATGAACAATGCAGGCCTTTAAAAGGTAAAACCTTCACACAACAAGGAAACATTTAAAAATATTAAAAAAAAAAAAATTCCCACATGGTAAGATAATTAAAGGCACAACATATTAATCAAAACAAAGTTTCATGTGGTTATTAAGCAAACATCACTTGAGTCTGACAAGCATAACTTACAGGGTTACTATGTGAAATGTTAGAAAGAAACCCTAGAAAACTTAGTGATTTTTTACAAAGCCTTAAGAAGGGGAACCTTGCATTTGCAACCACACAAGCTACAATATGCTTATCACCATTGCCACGGAACATGAGTAGAGTCTATAGATTCCCATTAATTTGTTATTCCTACAGATTTAATCTTTCTTTAAGAAATAGCATAGGAATATCATGTTGTTCACAAATTTAGAATATCAACGTTTCCTATAGATAAATTACTTCCAAATTTGTAATGTTTCCAGTCCCCAAACCAGAGCTTGAAAGGATAATACCTTCTCGATTTCAAACCTAAAACAAGAGCATGCAATGAGCCTATAGGACATAGAAAACAACATGATTCAAGTAAATAACATTCTAAATCTAGTCAGGGATAAAACAAATACAGTAGAAAGTGAATAAAAATATACAATATTAAATTGACTCTAAATCTAGAGTTGGATATTATAGGCCTGTACAAAGTAGGGAAGATGTGACACCTATGTTCGTTATGAGAAGACAGAAATACGGTACTTGCATGCTAATTGGCAATATTTAAGTACAAAATGTTTCATACTTGGGAACTCGATTTAGATGGTTATCTCAAATGAATCAAGACAAATCCACCATCCATATCTAAATATTATCAGAGGTAATGAGGGTCTCATTGTCAATACACTATAAACCATTTCTGAAAATGACAAATGAAAATAGAGGGATTATGGACCTTTGTTCACACTTTCGTTGTATACACCAATAATGATGATGCTAAATGGCCTGCGCTCTACAAGTCTATAATTTTGCAATAACTTCTAGAAGAAAACAGATAAAGTGGCAAATAGAAAACCATCATTATGTCGAATCCAAACCTCTTAAGAGAATTCATAGAATTTCATATGTTTCTTTTCCTAATTTGCTACACACGAGATGAGACTCATTCGTGGTATCTACAAACTAACAAAAAACATCAATGTGTTTGTTTACTAGGTTTCCATCTTCAGAAACCATGCAGATACTAAAACCTAGATACTCAGTGATTTATTATATTGAAATTAAACTATTAATTCATATTATCAACCATAACAGATTTTAATTAAAGCAGCATTAACCAAAGCCCAAATTTTTCTTTTTCATTATCTACATACTAATCCTAACTTATCCTATCCAATCAAAACTCTGAAACAGACAAACAAAATATTCGTCAACTAAAAAATCAAAAACAAGAAAAAGAAGACCGGACATTAGTGTGGTTTACAGGAGGGTACAACAACAGCCCTAAAGTAAAATTAAGAAATATAAGGTGTAACCGAGAGAATGAAAAAAAAGGGAGGAAGAATTGAAAGCCCTAAAGCTGAGAGTAAGCACCTGTTATGGTTATAGGAATGCGGTGGAGTAAGAAAATCAGCGGGTACAAGTAGCACGCAGGAGTTCTTCTTCCATGGAGGGTTGGGTGAATTGGGTTGGAATGGAAAAAAGGGATTGGTTGGAGGCTGAAGGCTGGAGGCTGGAGTTGAAGCTGACCAACTGTGAATTCGCCAATTCGGAGTCACAAACTCTCAAAGACAAAGGCTTTGAGTTTAACGGGCTGTTTGTTTTTTGAGTTTGGCTTCGGCTTTCTCGCTTAGATATTACAAGTGCGCTGCTGGGGAACTGACACTTCCTAAACTACCCTCCTAGGGGTTTAGCCGTAAGCCGTGAATTTCAAGTACAAAACAAATGTCTGGAGAGTCACCGTCTGGTGACTGGTGACTGGTGACGACGTCGTACTTGAGCATCTTTTATTAATTTTTTTTGTCTGACTTGTTGCGCATCTATTTATTTTCATTTTTTTGATTAAATGGTGCATCTATTTATTTGGCACTGTGAGATTGTTTTCATATAATTTTTTTTTTTTTGGTGATGATATAATATTTTACTCATTAATCATTATTATGGTTTATGCAAAAGACATGCATATATATTAAGAAGCTATGATAAGCGAACATGGATTAATTGAAAAGTTAATAATTTTTTAAGGGTTAGAACTTACAAGTATTTGAATAATTTAATAGCTACAAACAAAAGCCCCTTCATATTATATTATAGGGGGGTTGACCTTAATTACGTATACACAAAGTGCTCATGGTAGAAAAAAGTATAAATATTAAATATCTAAAATAATAATGTTGTATAATAAATATACAAATGTTGAATGATAAAAATACGAACGTCGAATACTAATGTATTTGTAGTAATGTTAAATACAGGGTTCTTGGCCAAAAATAAAATAAAATTACAGGGTTGAAGTTTGAAGAAACAATGCTGATGGATTAGGCCTCTTTAGGCCTCGATCCTAGTATGGGTTCTACCAGATATGTCAATTTATGGTTGAGGAATTAGTAGGTGTTGCTAGGCCCATGTTTCTCTAGTTGGTTTGTGGTTGTTGGGCCTTGGGCCCCCATAGTAGTGAAAAAGTTGTTCACCTCACGCAATTACTATTGATTTTTTTACTGGGATTGAAATTCGTATTGATTTCCAGACACAAATTTTAAAAAATAAACTTTGACTGAACTTACTCTTAAGTCTTAACTAAAAATAAATAAAAAGAAAAAGTAACCAGCCATGGTTAGCCAAATTTAAAACATTAAGGGCATGTTTACTAAACGTGAATGAGAGTGAGTAGAAATGGGAGTGAGCATGAATGAGAGTGAGCAGGAATAGGAGTGAGCAAGAATGGGAGTGAACATGAATGGGAGTGAGTAGAAATGTGAGTGAATATAAATGGGAGTGAGCAGGAATGAGAGTGTATGAATGGGAGTGAGTAGGAATGGGAGTGAATATGAATGAGAGTGAGCAGGAATCGGAGTAAACTTAATATGTATAATTAAGTTGCAAACTTAAAATTTCACTTTAATTATATTTATATATAAGGGTAGTTTTGGATTTTCATTAAAAATGTGGGGTATTTTTGACAAAAAAAAATTCTTTCCCTTTCCCCCTCCCCCTAAACTTAATATGTATAATTAAGTTGCAAACTTAAATTTCACTTTAATTATATTTATATATAAGGGTAGTTTTGGATTTTCATTAAAAATGTGGGGTATTTTTGACAAAAAAAAATTCTTTCCCTTTCCCCCTCCCCCAATCCGAACCCCCCTTAAGGAGTGGCAATCACCCAAAATCAGGAATGCCACTCTTGATTTTGGTGGGGCCCACCATTTTTTTTTGCCCTTTCCCAAGTTTAGTAAACATGAGAATGGGAATGATTCCCATTACCAAATGCAAGTAAACACAGAAATGGTAATCGGAATCAATCCCAAAAGTAAGTAAACACATCAATGAGAATGTGAATCATTCCCAAATGCAAGTAAACACTTGAATGGGAATGACTCCCATTGTTGCCATTCCCATTGATGATAAGTAAATATGCCCTAAGCTTTTACTCAACCTACTCACCATGGCTGTGTCTTTTTTTTTTTTTTTTTTTTTTTTTTCTATATTTTAAAAAAGTTTAGGATATTTTGGAAATTGGTAAAATCATTAGAAGTTAGAAATTGTGAGCCCGTGAATCCAAGCCATGAAAGGAGGGGAGAAAAAGCCTTGAATTTGCTTTATTTTTGAATAGTACAAAACAGAAGTAGAAGTAGAAGAGAACAAATAGACTTGAAGCTCCAACAAAGTAAATAAATTCCATCAGTAATATATCACGGACTGTTTGCATAAGCGTAGCATAGTTTTTCTTTGATGAGCACATAATAGCTACTAGCTAGTCCATATCCACATGCACAACAAATAATTATTAAACAAGTAATATAATTAAGAGCTTCGAATAAACAATCTTGCTGTTGTTGTTTTAGATATTCATCAGTTCCTGAAAGACCTTCATGGCTGAAGCTGGAAGACCCAAAAGCACGTTGATGTTCTTCTTCTCTGTCCCATGGGATAAGAATAAGATCACTTCCTTCTCTGGCAATGCCACTGGACCTGATAGTATAGGCTCTCCCCAACCAAAGTCAGTGGTGTCGAACGATAGCCTAGACCAAGTTGTGATCAAGAGGGTGGAGGCCAAAGAAGGCCTAGCTCTTGTCACTTCAAAATAATCTATGGCTGATCTCATGTAATTGTCTGTGACCATCTTAATTGCATCTTGAACTTGCCCAACTGCATATGACAGTGGCTTATCGACAAGTTCACCTGCTTGGCAGATGGAATTTGTTAACACAATGCCATTGCCAAAGTACCCTTTTGGGAGTGCTGGGTTGAACTTAGGCCGCCCATCTACAGCAAACAGAAGCTTTATTTGTTGGTCAGGCAATAGTTTCAGTGCCCTTGTCCGAGCTTTCCACACAAATGCTGAGAGAGCTTCAAATGTGGTGCACTTGTCAACAGCACCCTCTTCCCTGGCTTTCATTTTCAGTTTTTCAAGCTTCTCAGTGTCAAAACAGAAGGACCTATAAACCATTTTGTCTTCATAGAGGTCACTGCTACTGCTACAAGTGCCAATTATCTCAGAGAATTCTTGGTGCAGGTGTTCAATCCTAGGCGGGTTCCGTGCTTTGAGTATGCTTCTGTCTAAAAATGGAGGAACTGTTAATGGCAAGCCTCTGGCAATTTTACCCCATGAGTTCACAAATTCCATAGCACCAATCCCATCAAACATACAGTGGTTCATACACAGGCCAAGAGCAAACCCTCCACATTTGAATTTAGTCACCTGGTAGAATATTGATCTATATATTAATGTCATATTGTAAATAAAAAAAAATGAAGCGTATTGTAGAGGTTTAATTACAAACCTGAGCCACCAGAGGAGGGAGCTCTAGTATGTTCTTGGCAGCAGGAAAATCATAAACCAACTTTCCAAGAGTCTCAGGGTCAGGCTTTGTTATGTCTCCAATCTCTTGTATAGTACAATCTGCTTCGGCTTCAACGAAAACAGCTCCTTCTCCAGTGCAGTTTACAATAAGCTTTCCCTCTGAGCTGATTGCTAGTCTCCCAGCAAGGGGGTAGTAGTGGACAAGAACCTCTTTCAAAGAATTCTTGATCACCTCCCCTGCCTTGTCATTTTCTTTCTCATCTGACTTGAAGCAGTAAATAGTACGAACAGTCACTGCAATGTTTTGGTCAAGGTTTGAGAGGAAGTATAAACCCTTCTCTGTTTCCTCTGCAGGAGGGACCAGAGTTGGCTCTCCTAATTGCTTCACTCTTAGTTGGAACACATTGCCATTGGAGTTCTTATCCATTGCAGCAGACTCTCCAACCACTTCCACAACCTGATCAACCATAACATCAACAGAAATTTAGACAACAAACAAGAAGCAAGAATCAATCAATAAGAATATGGCTTATGGCATAAAATAGAATGAGAGTAAATGCACACTACGTAAAATATATATGTATTTATGAGAAAACAGACCATGTGGGCAAGTTGAAAGAAAAGAAGAGTATGCAGGGAACGCTCAGAAATAATTGAAGAAAAGCATACAACAGAGCGTGAGGTGGGTGTGTCTGTCTGTTTTGGCTCTGGCGGTGTAATTAGGAGGTGTAATATAGAAAGTGAATGGCTCAGCTTATGAGTTGTATTACTTGTTTAAGAAACGTAAGAAAAAATGAATATAATTATAATGTGAGGGGGACAGGTAGTTGTGCCTGAAATCTGATTAAAGGAGGTGGTGTATCAGCATTATACAAGTGTTTTGGCAAATGATATGGAATTGCAGGGGTTCTGTTTTCAGATAGAGTTTCATGGACAAATGGGTATGGTCTTCATTTAGTATAATACCATCTTTCCTATATGGGTGGGGGTAGGCCACTGGTACTGAAACCTAACATTATATAACAGACAAGAAATCTACTGTCGTCAGACGCAGGGTGGCTGGGTGTGGGGGCAGTTTTGGTGGGTTTGGTATCCAAAACTTGCTTACTTGGTCTCTTACAACTTACAAGTTATGAAATAATGTCATAATAATAACCAAAACTTTGCTTCTCAGATCTCACTTCTCTTTTCACCTCACCTCACCATCATATATCATATATAATTCTAACCGTTGAAACTAGGATGCCAAGTTCCGGTAATCATTTATTTTATTCCAAAAATAAAAATAAAAATAAGAGGATCGCATAAATTAATAGGTTGCTTTTTAACTAAAATATACAGTAAAATGCATAACCATTGATTTTTTATTTTATTCTATTTTTTAAAAAAGGACATGCACAATCGAGAACGAATCATTTCAGGGGGTTTCTTAGAACTTTCAAAACCAAGTCCAAGAGCAGGAACAACTATAACTATAGTCTAATAGGTTAAAGCCTGCTGGGAGGGAAGGGATTAATCTTTTACTAGTATTCTAATAGGTTTAAATTATGGGGTAAAATAGGTATTTGGTCTCTGGCTAAAGTAAAATATAAGAGAATTATTTTGCTTTGTCTTCTTAGGATAGATTGAGCTAACTAAATAGTAAGAGTGGTTTACTCTAATCTACCAACGTAACCGCTATTAATTAAGTGGTATTTTTTTTGTCCCAAGTTCAAATCTCTAGTCCCCGTTTTAAAAAATAAGATAAAGATTGATGCTAATAAAGTTTTTTTTTTTTTGGCCACAAGATTGATGCTAATAAAGTTAAAAATATAAATAACATACAAAACTATATTTGCACAATTGTTGTCCCATCTTAATATCGTACAAACCACCATTAATTTTTTAATTTAAATCCTTTTTAAGTTGTTGATTTTTTTTTCCAAGTTTTAAAGAAATCATCAGAATAAAAATTAATGGCGGCAAAATTGAAAATTTTTAGGAGGTGGGTTTACTGTGATTTTTTTTGGGTGTAATTAAAATCCTCAAAGGCCTTTTATGGTGCAGATGAAAAGAAAGCTAAAAATTTTAGCAAAAAAGAAAGAAGAAAGTACATTAGAATCCTGACGGGGAGAGATTTAAAAAACAGCAGGATAAGCATGAAAGAACACACTATCAGGTGGAGTCCTTACCATAGGTGTGCAAAGTTTGAGTGACGATATTTTCAGAATGTGATTCTATTCTCAAAGAGAAAGTTTGCAGCTTAATTACGAGTCACGGGCATACCAGAAAACGATTACGCTATATAGCCAAAGCTGAAACCTCTCACTTTGCCAAAACACAATAAATGGAATTGAAAACAGATTTAAAAATACAGAATAATTTCTACATTTTTACATTCTATATTCCAGCAATAATGATACAACCCTTGATGCTTTTGCTGGTTTTTATCACAAAAACTCATTGCACTAGGCTTATAGATAGATACACAGAGAAGAAAACATTGTTACTCCAACACCATTCCCATAGGTCACTCAGAACATCATTTGATACTATAGTGTCTTCTGACCTCTCACGGTCTTGCTTGACACTCTTCCAACTACTCACAACAGCTAAGAGGGTGGCAAACTGACCTTGGAAACTCATGCCTGGCCACACTTGCTTAGACAAGCAAGTCCTTCTTCTAGATAGTCCTCCCTGGTGATCCAAAATTCAGGCGCATCCTGCATGTGTCAACCACCGGATTGAAATTTTCTTAGATGACTTGTACAGACCTACCTTTAATGTGGGAAGTATAAAACAAGACTGCATTGTTGACATCATAAAGAAACATGACCTCGGTGCCAGACAGAACAAGCAATAATATTTACCTTCATAATTCCTGCAAGAACTGCACCGCCTAGGTACACCATGTGCTTTCTTCGTGGAGGATCTTCAATTCGCAATCGCAACTTCTGTTCATCACAAGATACAGAACATGAGAAAGAGAATGCCCAAGCTCAATCTACAATGCCATATAATATTCAACTTGATAATATTCCTTTTTAGTCATTTCCTTTTTCCAGTTTAAATGATTATGACCCATGTGCCAAGCTTAACCACTTGCAACAGATTATGGCTTAAGAAGGACCTCAGGGTCCTCAAACAACCAAAAAGACTCCGAAATAAAAAATCTTAAGTATTTGCCTAAAAATTTTGGCAAAGATGATGATAAAACAAATTCAGTAATGTTTAAGAAAAAAATATAAAGTTTAAGTATCAATCATGAATACCCAACCTAACCACTGATATTTTAGGGCTAATACCGACATTACACCAATGGTCCAACAGTATGTTCCAACTGTTCCATATTTTTGCAAAGCTTGTTCTCTTTCTAATCCATGAAACACAAAACTCATATCTTACCTTCAACCCATCTTTGTTACCCTTCAAAACAACATCAAGATAACGATCCAGTATTTCTTTCTCCAAACTGAAGAAACAACAAAATTTAATATCAGAACAAACCAACAAAAATAAGTATTTGAGAACTTCATCAATTTATAATTCCTTAATAAGAAAAAAGATGCCCATAGGATGAAAAAGAATTCACTTGATTTAATGCTCAAAAGAATCCATGGAATTCGTATGTTTAAGGTTCTATGAATCCCATAATACGTTTGTCTAATTCATAAGCTTGTAACAAGAGAGTAAGTAGCAATGCAGATGCCTTGATATTAGTTGTTGATACTAATGCAACCTATGGTATTTCTTAATCACTAAATTAGCAGTCACCATCTGACTATTTCAGGGTTCTTTCAAATAATTTTAAAAAAACTCCGTTTGAGTCTTCACTAGGCATTTGGAAAGTGAAAAGTGGTTCTTACAAGTATCCAACTACACATATGTGACACAACTTTTCAAACAATGCAATTGAACATTCTTAACCATGCACCTGAAAAAGAAGGAAGAGTGCGGATTCTCTTCACTAAAGCCGAGAAGAAAATATTAATAAATAAATAAAATCAAGGTGAGGACTAAAAAGTAATTTTAATTTCTTGCTACATTATGAAACATACAGAAACTTTATATACACACGTTATATATAGCTGGAAAAAAAAAACTACTTCAAATAAGAGAGTTATGATATAATTTGATGCAAATTGGGGGTTAAGATATTACCGACTGGGTAATCCAGGATACATTGTGCTCCCTCCACTTAAAACTATATGCTGATACAACTGCAAAAAGATGAATTGCATCAAAATTCAAAAACTCAATGACAGGAAGTTCACATGTACAAGAAGATAGATAGAAAGAAAAACAGACAAAAACATATTAGTACCATCATTCTGTTGTCAATATCCATTTCCTGAATGCAGTGGAATACCATGTCAGCCATCCCATCACCTTCGACATCTATAAGTTCCTGCACAAAAAAAAGCGTTTGTGACTATTCAAAAACTTCAACCTGCCAATATATTGTAATAAATTTATTTATTTTCTAAAACCAGCATCACAAGTGCTTATAACACTCTGAAGAGATGATAATTGCTTTTAGTAGAAAATGTAAAAAGATGGTAAGTGCTTTACTAGGAGACTAAAGTAAAACATATTTGAGCAGTTTAGTTGACTAGAGAACAATTTAATAAAACCAAAATCCAGAACAGAGCACAGAAGAACTGGAAAATTACAGGAGTAAAAAGAGCCTCAGGAGCCTGGAACCTTTCAGTGCCAACTTTAATGAGCCTTCCATCTGGCAGCTGATTAAACCAACATACATCAGTGAATTAAGTTAAAAATAAATATATAACTCTTGATTAAAGGTATAACTATTTAATAAAATAGGAACTTAACAGAAAAATAGGCAGATAAAGGCCGAATGGAGATTATGGCTACCCCTGATTAGGTTTTTTCAGTCAAGCCATGCCTTAAAGAATTTGATATTAAACATTTCTATTAAAATGACTGTATGAACACTAATGAGATGATAAGAAGGCCAACTTACAGTGTAATTCTTTACAAGTATGGTGGTCTCAAGTCCCAATTGATACTCCCTTTTGTAATCGTAACTGCATCAAATTGAATATAATAATTCAAGAAAACAGTAAGTTCCACAACATTAGAATATAGCATAAACTTTATAATTTACCTTGTATAGCAGAGCTTCTCTTTGATTTCCCTAACAGTCTCAAAATCAGCCGTCCTATTCATTGCATACCTAAAGGAAAAAAAGTTACAGTTTCTCAATTGAGATGAATTACAATATTTCAATTGAAATGAAAGTTTCGTTTAAAGAACCAAAAATAGTGCAAACCAGATTAAGCTTGCTAAGTTATAAGCAATTGGTTCTCACCCCCTCCGTGAGAGCAAATCAACAAGATAGGATGTTATGTGGCGGCCAGCTACATTCATTCGCTTTGTAAGATGAGGAAATGAGTAGCCATCAACAACTGGAACCTGGGAGGTTGGTGCAAAAGAACTAATCAATGAAATGAATAAATTTGACATAAAGTTTGAATTCCATGCAAAAGAGTTAATGAAATGGTTTATGTTCCTTTGAAATGTCCAAGAACTAATCAGCTCAAATATAGAATTTCAAAGTGATACACTATGCAATCTAATCCAAATACTCCTAAGACATAATGTAGGAGTTTGTTCTTGAGGAATTTACCACATGAGTAACACCATCGCCCGAGTCAATAACTAATCCTGTTAGCAAGCCTGGAGAAAACGAGGAAATGCTGAAGCATGTGTCCAAAAGAAGCATAAGTATACCTAAATAGAAGTAGCAATGGTGGTGATAGTATGTTAAAGATTGTTTCCAACATATACTTTTGGCAAGTCAGATTTAGTGCTTTCACTCTACGCATCTATATTTTCCAAGGAATTCAGATGGCATCAGTCAAAAGGACATACTAATTCGTAGGAATAAAAGGGGGAAAAAGGGAGAAAAAGAAAAAAAAAAGTGGGGGAAAGAACAACAATATAAACATTTAACCTTTAATCATCTTTATAAGCACCTTGAGCATACAATGTTAAGACAGCTTGAATTTGAATGAAGACCCCAGCAAAATTGTATTTCTCAAACATGGTCTCGACCTGGAAAGTTGAACCAAGCCAAAGCATGAGGTGCCCAAAACGTCATAATTCAAAATTTATATTACGATACAGATAAGATTACCAAACAAAATTACTAGTTGATAAAGAAATTCAAAAATGACCATTTTTTCACGGTTCTTTGAAGGGTTAAGAGGCGGGTCTGTGAGTAATATCTGACATTCGGTAGGATCTATCTGTAGACAAAAAATACCAAGCAGCGATATTAACACTTAGAGTGAAACTATAAGATCAAAACTAGAGATTGCTAGAGTCCAGGACAATCAAAGATAGTAAAACGTTTACTTTTAGTTCACTGTAGAATGCATGGTCCCAGACATGACCCATATCATCCCAGTTTTGCACGATGCCATTGTTAACAGGGTAATTTATATCCAGTTGATGCCGAAATTCTGCGCAAGCTTCTCCAACAATGACATCCTAAATGCATTTATAAAATTGAAGGGAAAAAAGCACTCAGAACTAATAATCAAATCAGGAATGAGTAGAGACTGTGTTCGAAATAGAATGAAAGTAGTAACCTTGATTTCTTGTTCCATGAGTGATTCCTCATAGCGAAGCAGTGGCCGTCCAACTACGCAAGGGAACACGGAGGTAGGAAAATTCTCTCCAGCAAAGCCACATTTCACATACTGCATATACAATCAAACCAAATTTTATAAAGTGAAGAAACCAAAAGTACATGTCGATTCTAACCTACAGATCCAAAAGAGAGGTCAAATGTTGAAATCTAATGACTATTATTTTCAACTCGGCCTCTGGATCGGTTACTTCAACGGAGACCAAGCTGAACTCCGAGAAAAAGAGTATGAATATTTGCTGGATCCATGAAACTAGAAACATAGAGAGCGGAGTACCCCGGTGCCATTGTCGCAGACGACGACTTTTCGGTTGTTCATGTTCAGCTGCTGTTGTAGTTGTTGTGTTGCTGCTAGTGCTCTATTTGTTCTTCCGCTGCTTTCATCTACCACATTTCTTCAAACACAAGTGCGTCCAACTGCAGGAAAGATTGATGGGGCTTTCTTCGGAATGTTATAATAAGAAAAGAAATAAATAAACTATCAATTCATCCCACGTTATACGACACCGTTTTATTTCATTCGCATGTTTCAGTTTAACACATAACTAACGAGACACGTGCTCATAAAAGGTCGTACTGAACCCAAAATTTTTCTTTGGGTCAGTAAATTCTAATGCCGGGTCTTTTCTTTTGGGCCAGAGTCGAAGAGTTTGATTTTGGGTTTGGGTAGGCTTATGATGCAAGGAAGCCCAGATATCAACTAAACCAAAGGCTCAGCCCGTACAACGATGCAACTTGTTAATATATAATCCAGAGGTTTACATTTAGGGTTTTACGCCGTTCGTCTGCTTCAGAAGTACCAAGCGAGTTGAAGCAGCTTGCGCAAATGGTAAGTAGGAGGCCCCTCGCCTTCTTCTTCCATCTCCATACAACCTCCGATTGCATAGAATCCACTATTTCATTGTTAACGCCTTTATTTTTCTTCTTACGTATTCAATTTTTTCTAAACCTAATCGATGCAGGCTCCCAAAAGAGGTGTAAAGGCTCCTGTTGCAGCGGCTAAGAAGAAACCGGTATGTCTCTATCATTTCAATATATAATATGATAATTTTCACGATTTGTTTTGTTTGAAGGTTTAGTGTTAGAGTGTTTATAGTGATTGTGTTGGTACTGTTTGGTGGTTTGATAGGAGAAGGTGGTGAACCCGCTGTTCGAGAAGCGTCCGAAGCAGTTTGGGATCGGAGGGGCATTGCCTCCAAAGAGGGATCTGACCCGATTCGTGAAGTGGCCGAAGACTGTTCAGATTCAGAGGAAGAAAAGGATCCTCAAGCAGAGGTTGAAGGTTCCACCAGCTTTGAACCAGTTCACCAAGACCCTCGACAAGAACTTGGGTATTTATTTAACTCTCACATTTTGCTTGCTTCTTCGTAATGTCCTCTTTCAGCTTATAGTTTTATGGATAATATTGCTTGTGAATCTACATAGGGTTGCTAAATTGAGATTTAGATTCGATGAATTAGTTTACTTAAGCACATTTATGTATGTGTTCTGAATATATGTTGGAAGAATGAGTTTGTATTTGTATCTATCTTTGCCCAATAACAAGTTTCCCAAGTCTGTTCCGTAATGCAGTGTTAGAATTCCAACATTATTATGCAATTTGGTATTGCCATTTGCACATTTCCTCAAATACTAGCTGGTGTTATTTATTTTGTGGCGTGTCTAACTTTTGTAGTCTGTAGAAGGTAATATGAAAGGTTATTGCAAGCTACTGCCAACATTTTGTAAGATGGGTTTCCCAACTGGTTGCTGATTTACCAAACTTGTTTATAATGTATTGGCATGGCCTTTAATGAATTATCTGTAAACCTGCATTCATGATTTGATGGTTTTAATGCAATTTGTATATTTCTCATTGTCTTTTCTATTTTTCCTGGATTTTAAGCGAAGCAATTCTGCTGATGTTTTGACTTACATGAACATACTCAAATTAGAATGTGTCTATTAAACCTGTGTCCAGCGACTAGCCTGTTCAAGATGCTTCTCAAGTACAGGCCTGAAGACAAAGCAGAGAAGAAGGAGCGGCTTTTGAAAAGGGCCCAGGTGGAGTCTGAGGGAAAAACTGCTGAAGCCAAGAAGCCTATCGTTGTGAAATATGGTCTCAACCATGTCACTTACCTCATTGAGCAGGTTTAGTTCTCTTCTCCTTACCTATGTTTTATTCCTCTTTGTTATTGAGCCTGCATTTTAAATAACAATTTATATTACTCCTTTACTTGCAGAACAAGGCTCAACTTGTAGTTATTGCACATGATGTTGACCCAATAGAGTTGGTTGTCTGGCTTCCTGCATTGTGTAGGAAGATGGAAATCCCATATTGCATTGTGAAGGGCAAAGCACGCTTGGGATCGGTAATTGTGCTTATATGTCTGCGTTTTCAATTGTCACCTTTTAAATTACATTTTTGAACTGAGAACAAACTTTAATTGCTTTTTCCATCAGATTGTCCACAAGAAAACAGCATCAGTTTTGTGCTTGACAACGGTCAAGAATGAAGATAAACTGGAGTTCAGCAAGATCTTAGAGGCAATTAAGGTGCGGTAGAATTACATTTGTTGTGTGGTTTCTGTTGAAGCTGTTTGATTGTTGAAAATTACTTGTGTTCTAAATTTTTGTTGATTGCTTTATTTGTTGTCTGATGTTTCACTGCTTTTCCTTTGCAGGCCAACTTCAATGACAAGTATGATGAGTATAGGAAAAAGTGGGGTGGCGGCATCATGGGTTCCAAATCCCAGGCCAAAACTAGGGCGAAGGAGAAGGTCCTTGCAAAAGAAGCTGCTCAAAGGATGACTTAAATTTTGGTTCTTGCATTTCTTTTTAACTTAGGATATGGTGTTCGGTGCCTGTTTTTAGATTTGTGATTGTTCAAGTTTGTTCAGATCAACCCGAGAGTTCTTTGTTTTCTTGAAATGCAGCTTATGATTAAAGAAATGTGCCTGAGCTAAAAGCTGCGAATGTTGTTTAGCTGTTTGGATTAGACTTTATGGACAAGCCGTTTTTGGTAGCGACTATAGTGACCTTCTAATGAGGAGCCTTTATTTGATAATTGAGATTAAATTTTTTTTTCACAGTTCTTTTATAATGTTATTATGTGACATAATTGGCGCTTCAGTCTTCCTCTCTATTTTTGCCCTCTACTGTTCTCTCCAACGGTGCATCTATGGTTGGGTGTACCAAACAAAAGGGATAATAGTAATTAAAGGAAATTTGAACTGAGTTTTAATTTTCCGCTTGGGTGACTGAAAAATGATCATAGTAAATGTAGATGGTATGTGATGTTTGGAGATAGACCGAATAAGTGCTTTTGCGGATGGAAATATGTTTTTGCTTTTGGTTGTTTTTTCTGTAATTGCCCATTTTTCGGCGAAACGACTACGTTATGATAATTTTTCTTCTATGCTTTGTATATTGTTCCAATTATAATTCGGGTGCGAGAATCACAAAGTAAAAGGCCATCAACTATTTTACTGTCCATGATTGCTCACTCGGTACTTGAATTCCAAAGAATTATTCACTTTCATTTTCATCTTTTAACTAATAAACTCCTTTAATATGTATCATTCATTTTTTATTCTCACCCCCTAACTCATATTCCTGGAAATTCTCCTAGTACATATTTTAGAGTTTTGTTTTTTTGCTAAAGTATGTATTATAGTTTTTTTTTATGTAGAAAAAGGTATTGTAGAACTGATATTGAAATGTTAGACACAATAATTCATTTTTATATGGCCAGTGAAGTGCAACAACTCGTTTAATAGATCTTCAGAAAAAAAAAAAAAAAATNAAAAAAAAAAAAAAAAAATTTCGTTTTATGGATTCTAAATTGTTGCCTAACGAAAAAAAATCCCATCTTATTCTTATCTAAGAAGAAATTGCAACTTTCTTTTAAAAACAAAAAAAAAGTAGAAGAAGAAGATTGTAATTTTTTTTCCCAAAAATGAAAAGTTCCTTGTATTTAAAAAGTTGTAACTGAAAAATGAAATTCCATCCCCAATATTGCGTATATAGATTTTTTGTAAGCTCTCCGCAAAAAAACACACTTTGGCTGTTCTGATCATACACAACCCAAACCCAAACCCAAACCCTCACCCTGTCTCTGTCCCTCTGCGAACCTCTATCTCTCTTTCTTTCTCATTTGCCAACCCTGCAATTCCTCAAACCCTAGGAATCTCCCTCGACCTCTCTCTGTCTGTCGCCGTGCCATTTTGATCACCTGCAAGTGTTCGCTTGCAGAAACTCATTCCGCTTTCCCTGTATCTATCCTCTTCTTAAAGCACAATTGGCTTCGCTCTCCTGTCCGACATTTCCCTCGAAATTTCTGCATTTCGAATCGTCTTCTGATGGCCCACGGAAAAGTCAGTATGCCTCAAGATCTCCTTCCCTCGAAGATGGCCGATGCACACTTCTCTGGCAAAGGTTTGCGTTCTGGGATCTTCTCAATCCATATTTATTCGCATTGCATTCTTTCCCTCCTTTTATTCTTCTCATTGATTGTTATTCGCCTAATTGTTTTCTTCTTGATCTTTCTTGCTATTACGATTTGCGTTTGTTCCTTTCTGTATATATATATATATAGATACACACACACACCAAACACACCTTTGCATATGTGTATATATATTTCATATATTAATATATTTAAATTCATCTAGCTGATTTTGAATTAGGGGTGCTGTTGTTGAATCTTTTTTCTTGGTATTAGTATATTATAATTTCATAATAATATACATATACAGTTATACACCTACCTGTATGTGTGCGAGTGTATATATTTCATGCAGTTAATAACTTTGCTTTTTGGTGTTGATTTGAATACAACATTTAGGACCATTCCGATGCGAAGGTGTTGCTGGCATCATCCTTTCTGTTCTTTGTCATTAATTAGTAGTTCAGTGCAAGAGTCTTTTGCTTGAAATTTAAATTAACTGGAAGTTTGTAGATATATACATATATATATTTTATTTTTTTTAGTAAGGAGATCTAACTTTGGGTGCTCACAGTCGTATATGTGATTTGAAATCTGACTTATAGTTATTTTTTTCTCGGTTGAAGTTCTTATATCTCTTATGGTCTCTTGGCCGTGTTATTTCAACACTTTGGGTGGGTGAGGGCATGGACTGCTTGGATTTTCATATGACTGCTTGCCAATGAATGTGATTAAATATATAGATTTTTTGTTTGTGAACAATTGGGTTTTGTGCCATTTTAGATGAAGGCTTGGAAGGAAATGGTGAGGAGAAGGCGCTAACGGGGTCACTTGATGAGTCAAATGGTTGTTGTGCTCCTTCTCTAAGTTTGCATTGATTTCCGCATATGCAATTATGTTCACCTTACTGGCTATCATCTTACTGTTTTATTATGAATACATTGTGTGCTTGTCTTTCTTTTAATAATGATGGTTTAATTGCAGATCAATTAGCATCTGAGAGCAGCATACCTTTGTCTCCACAATGGCTATATGCTAAGCCAGTTGATTCCAAGGCACTAGCAACATCAGGAGTAAGTAAATCCAATAATCTTCAGTTCTTTTTTTTTTTCTTTTTTTCCCGAAAATGTTTATATTGTTGTTTCTATAAGATATGCATACATAGATAGAAAAGAAGAAGCTATATATATAAGTATATTTATTTTTGTTTTCTGACGGGGGAATTCCATTTTAATATTTTTTATTGATAAAATAATTTTAATTAAAAATTAAATGGTTAAATACGTTTTTAGTCCCTATGTTTTACTCCAAAAACAAATTTGGTCCTCGTGATTTCAAAATTCTGATTTTGGTCCTTGGGTTTTCTTCTGTTAGTAATTTTGGTCCCTCAATGATCATTTGCAAAGTATATGTTTATATGTTAAGTTCAAAGTGACATATATAAATGTTCAAGGAACAAAATTGTTAAGAGACGAAAATCCAACGACCAAAATCGGAATTTTGAAATCACGAGGACCAAATTTGTTTTTAGAATAAAATCCAAGGACCAAAATCAGAATTTTGAAATCACGGTGACCAAATTTGTTTTTGAAGTAAAACGCAGGGATTAAAAATATATTTAACCAAAGTTTAACCTTAGTGTGGTTTAAACATGCAAATATATTTATTTGTTGGTCATGTTCTGTAGGTTTAGACTGTGAAGGTATTCCCATTTGTGGCATACCCTAACCTTTGTTAGTCTGGAAACCATAGTTCTGTTAAATTCTAGTAATTTAAATGCATTATTATGTGGTTGTAAGCTTCTCGATTCCTGGTTTGGTCTATGCTTGTGGCATTCTGCTTTTGCTGCTCAGCCGTAACTTCAATTTCCCAATTTTCTTAATGTGCTTTGAATCATGTATTTGATCTAATGGTTAAATTGAAGCAACAGCAGATTATATATATATATATATATATATATATATTTTTTTTTCTGACAATGATTAAAGAGATTTTAATGAATTTGCGGACAGGACTAGTGATGGAAGATTAACCTTTTTGTCTTATGTTATTAGCCATTTGATGAGTACTGATAAAAATGACAGGAAATGCATGCACCTGGTTCTCTGTCTCATGGAAACTCTACTGATCCCACTTTGAGTGACAATTGGCGTTTGGATGGATCTCAGGACAAAAAGGATTGGAGGAGAAATGCACCTGATTTAGATATCAGCCGCCGCTGGCGTGAAGAGGAGAGAGAAACAAGCTTACTTGGTAGGAGAGACTGCAAGAAAGAAGATCGCTGTGTGGGTGTCACTTCAACTAGGGATATTACTGAGCATAGAGCAGAAGATCGCCGTGTAGGTAGCACTTCAACTAGGGATGTTACTGAGAATAAAGTATTGTCTTCTGATCGCTGGCATGAATCCCGAAGAGACAACAAATGGTCATCAAGGTGGGGACCTGAAGATAAAGACAAGGACTCTCGAATAGAGAAAAGAACAGATGTTGAGAGGGAAGATATTCATGTTGACAAACAGTCTTTTGTCAGTGGCAATCGTGCAGTTTCTGAACGTGATAGTGATTCTCGTGATAAATGGAGGCCACGCCATCGCATGGAGGTTCAATCAGGTGGGTCAGCCTCATACCGTGCTGCACCGGGATTTGGGATGGCCAGAGGACAGTTGGAAAAAGTAGGATTTGCTTCTGGACGTGGGAGGTCAAACACTAATGGAAGCCTACAGATTGGCAGACCTTCCTCTGCATCCACTATTGGGTCCAGTCTGGATCAGAATAACAGTGTCTTAGGAAAAGCTGGTCCCTTTCCTAATATGTATTGCTACCCCAGGGGGAAGCTCCTTGATATTTATCGTAGGCAAAAGATTGATTCAACATTTGATAACATGCCTGATGGGATGGAGCATATATCACCAATAGCCCAAGTAAGCTCTATTGAGCCATTGGCTTTTGTTGCACCTGATGCAGAGGAAGAGGTATATGGATTATACTTTTAAGCATATATGTATCATATATTAAATGTCCACATACATGACATGTTTATTTTTTTCATAACATAACTGCTCTTTAGCAATTGACATAAACCATAGTTCATCATAGATAAGCAAGCACTGACTTGTTTCTGTCATAACCACAAACTGGCTGGTGTGATACTTTCAGGCTGGTATTGGAGATATATGGAAGGGAAGAATTACTAGCAGTGAAGTGCTATGCAACTCGTCTAGAGACAAGAATGTATTTAATGATGATGCTAAAGGTAGTTAAGTTGCAGTTGGACTTTTAACTAATAATACCTATAATTTTATTCTCATTCAAGTTTTCCATTTACTCAGGAATCAGTAATGCCATTTTAAGCAAGGAGGACCAAACCTTTTCGGTTAACTCTGAACAAAAGGCCCAATCTTCTAGAGAGACCAATTTAAACAACTCTTTTCCAGTTACTGGTGTTGCGGTGTTAACTAATTGTGGCTCACAAACACATACTTTTAAGGGTAAGGAAAAAAAATTTCAAGCCTTTTCATTCTGGTTGTTTGGGTGAAACTATTGGTATTGTTGGTCTGTTTTTCATATTAATACTGTGTTCTACACTTTCCAGAACGTGTTTGTACTGAAGGTGAGCAGAAAGTTCTCACAGCTACTGTCACAGCTGTGGCTGATGGATTGACTCCTATAGGTCCAGTGAGCTATGATTGCAAAATGGCTGGGGAGATTAATGGCCCCAGCAATGATGTTCCTGAACCGAGAAGTTATCGATGCCAGGAGGTGAGATATTTTGGTCTTTTGAAGCATCCTTTGTTTGACTGTGTTGAATCAGCTACTGTTGAAATATGATTCAAGTTTCTATTTCATCTTCCATCTTTACAGCAAACCTCAAGCAATGATCATCACTATGTCAAGAGCAATGAGGAGGCACATCTGTCAGAAAGAGTCGTCTTGCCTGAGGATTTAAGTTTGTGCTATCTTGATCCTCAAGGGAACACCCAGGGACCTTTCCTTGGGATTGACATAATTACATGGTTTGAGCAAGGATTTTTCGGAAGTGACTTACCAGTTCGCTTGCTTGATTCCCCTGATGGATCTCCTTTTCAAGAACTTGGTGAAGTGATGCCACATCTGAAAACTAAATCTGGTTCCGTCTCCACCAGTAATTTGCCTACCAAATTAGAAAGGTTGGATGCTGTAGGGGCCAGCTTGGAAGAGAGAATATCTGCTCCCGAGGGGTCTGCTATTCTAAATAATCAACATTGGACTACATCTGGATATGAGGCTACCTCATGTGATAGTGATAAATCAAAAATAACTAATCATGGTTATCACTCTGAACTCCAGTACCTTGATAATCAAAGTTTTCAAAATATTGTTGCAGAAGATGAGGGTTTGTTACATGTCTTGATTCTATTTTTGTATATTATCATTCTATGTCTACACTTTTGCTTTAATTGCTTCCTTTTTTTGTACAGAGATTGTATATCCCGGAAGGCCTAAAAGTAGCATTGATTGTTGCTTGAGGAGGTCTTCAGCTGACATTCGTGGGTCAATTTTAAATTCTCCCAGCCTTCCTTCCATTGCAAATGAAGTTTCAGAAAATAACCTGCCTAATCATCAGGACGATAAGTTGCATCCTTTTGGCCTGTTGATGTCTGAGCTCAGAGGCTGCTCTCATGTAAGGCCTGCTCAATTGTCCAATTTGCCTTTAGGCATGGATGACCAGGCTCAGTTTAGAGATACCTTGTTTGAGGGAGGTGGCACTGTTTCTAGTCAGAATTCCCTTGGTGCCATGATTGATCAACCTTCCTTTTTGGAGACACGGCCTGATAATTATATAAAAAATAACACTAATGTTATTCTGGGATCTGTAGATGATCATCACTTATCTCTTATGGGACAAGAATTCAATGGCTTTGACCCAGCAAAGCATATGATGCCACATAAATTACTAAAAGAACAGCTTCAGCAGCTGAACCATCCATCTTCTCTTCATGTTACACATGGTGCAGGAACTGGTGTAGACCAGTTTCCTGGATTTGGTTTTTCTCACAGCAAGAAGCCTAATATCCAGCCGCCAATCCATCATTCAGTGCCAGATATGGAACATTTCTTAGAACTACAGCTTCAGCAACAGCGTCAGTTGGAGCTTCAGCAACGGCAGCGTCAGTTGGAGCTTCAGCAACAGCAGCGTCAGTTGGAGCTTCAGCAACATCATCGGCAGTTGGAGCTTCAGCAACAGCAGCGTCAGTTGGAGCTTCAGCAACAGCAGCGTCATCTGGAGTTTCAGCAACAGCAGCGTCATCTGGAGCTTCAGCAACAGCATCACTTGCAGCAGCAGCTTCACCATCACCAAATGAAATTGCAGCAACAACAGCAGTCTCAAGCTCAACACTTGCTCCTTGAACAGTTGTTGCATCAACAGATGTTGGATTCTGGTTATGGGCAGTGGAACATAGATGCTGCAAGAGGCAACCTTTTTGATCAATTACATTCAAGGAGTCATTCTCCGAGTGACTTGCAGCAGATACCTCATTCATCAAGACATGAGCCATCTCTAGAGAAGTTCATCCAAGAAAATATTGGCCAGGGTGCTCTCCAGGGGCAGAATGAATTTTTTGACCTCATATCTCAGGCCAAGCAAGGGAATATGCACACTTCAGAGTTGCAACATCGTTTTCAGCAGCAAGAGTTGCAGGCACAGCAGTTATCTGTGGCATTGAGAGAGCAGCTGCAGATGGAAGGGGAAAGGCGTATTGGTGGGCCTTGGTTTGCAGATGATGCAGGTCATTTTGTCAGGGATCCTACTGGCCATCACCAAGCTCAGATGGTAGGATTTAATTCTTCTGAAAATTACCAGCAACAGCAGAAGTTATCCTCCCATGAACTGCAACTAAACCATCTCAATTGGAATCATGCCTCACAGGAGCGACATCAAGAAGGGTTCTGTGAACCTAACTCCATGGAATTTGAGAGGTTGTCTGTTCCTGCTGGCTCTCATGGGATGAACTTGGATATTGTAAATGCATGTGGGCAAGGTATAGATTTGCAGGAACAATATCGGCTCAAGTGCTCTATTGATAAACAGGGCTCTCCTTCTTCTGGTATCTCCTCTCACCATCGACTTGTTTCTGATGAGTTTTATTCTTCTCATCCAGTTGGTTTTGAGAGCTTTCCCTCTGGGAACAATGGACAACCGGAAAAGAGCAGTATTGAAGCACTGATACCACATTTGCATCTTGATGCTGAGCAGAGACGACGAGATTCTGAAGCTGCCATGGCCTTTGCTGATTCAAATATATGGGCTTCAAATACCGGTGATATGGAACACTCTAAACATATTTTGATGGGCCATATTCACAAAAATCTGGGTCAACAATCCACAAAGTCATCAGAAGTAGATTATCAGCATCACCTATCATCTTCCAGAAGTCGGGGAGGTTCTGTACATCTTCCTTTTAATCTTCTCCCAGATCAACCAATAGGTTTGAACAATCATTTGGGTGGTGTTGGTATGAATGAACAATCAAGCAATCTGGCAAGCAGAGGAAGAGTGCCCTTTAGATCTAATTCCAGAGCATTTATGGAGGATCAGTTCTTGTCAGGAACTAGGGATGCTTCTCATACTTGTAATGTGGATACTAGCTTTTTTGGTCAATCAGCTGTGGATTATGGCTTATCAGAGTTGGAGGGAAATAATTGGAAGAGACAGGGGGTGAAAGGCATGACTCCATTGAGCAGATCAGTTTCAGAGGTCGAAGGCAACATGGCAGAACAAGAAGAAACACCTATTGATTTCGGAGAACTACCTAGTAATGCCCATAGCAGGCATAGCTCACTAAGCAGTGCTGGTATTTTGTCAAATAATCTTATTGCCTTTTTAATTTCATTTTTATTTAAACGAGTATGAAACTCTTTAGTTGGTACAGGTGGATGTAGTGTTTTCTACAGCTCTGAGATGGAATTAGATAAATCTCTTGGAGAAGTGGTTTCGAATGGGAGGTACGTTTCTTTTCATTTCCTTTTTTTGTGTAGTATATTAACTGTATTATTGTTTGGTTTTATATGAGAATGAGTTTATTGATGTATATAGCATTGGCATTGATGCACTTTGGTATTTTATCTAAAAGTGGTCTTTGGATATCTATGCACTTGGTTCCTCCCTAATGATTTGGGGGAGAGGAGGAGGCTCATTAAGAAGTTGGAACTTCTTGTAGCTAGTTTGGTGATTCTAGATGTCAGTTTTATTGTATATTTTATTCTCTATTGACAGGCTGCCTCCGACTGTAACCAAAGGGTTTGACAATGCTTTGCATAGACGACGGGTCTTATCTTCCCAGGATGTAATGTCAGAGGCAGCGTTCTCTTTTCCGGTCAAGCAGAGAAGCTCAATGAACCTCAGAACTTCTGATGGTAAGTTATTTCCTTTAACTTATATTGTTCTTGTCTCTGGTTAAGTTTTTGCGGTAAATCAACCATGTTAAATTTTAAGGGAGGCGGGAGTCTGAAGGAAATCCAGCTGCAGCTCTGGTCCCTGAAACTCAGGCATCCAGCAAGAATGATGTGCAATTCAGGAGGACTTCATCTTGCAGTGATGCTTCTGTATCCGAGACATCATTCATAGACATGCTCAAGAAGCCGGTCATTTCTGAGGCTGATGTAGCCAACAGAGCTGCATTGGAGTCGTCTGATGGAGGTGCCCAAGTGGGGCGGACTGGCAAGAAGAAAGGGAAGAAGGGAAGACAGATCGATCCTGCTCTCCTTGGCTTTAAGGTTTCCAGCAATCGCATCTTGATGGGTGAGATCCATCGCCATGATGATTGACAGATGTTAAACATCCTGTAATATTTTTATTTTTTTATTTTTGGTTATAAAAAGTGTACAGCTAATTTAAGAGACATAGGTATGTCAAGAGTATTTCTTTTCTTTTTAGTTTGCCAATTCTCTGGTTCAAAGGTAGAAGAGCATCTACGTAGTTTTGAAGCGCTGCAGTGATTGATCACTATATATAGTGTAAGAGGAAGAGAGTACTGTGACAAATGTCAATTTTTGTACGAAAGAAGTGTAATCAATAAAAAAAAGTAACTATTACAAATTGCCATCAATTTATTTTTTATATTTTGTTCATTTTTTAGTGAGAATATTATTAATCATTTTCAACGTAAATCACTTGGTGAGAATATCTCCTTGTGCCACAATGCACGATGATGTATGCACATGCGCTTGATAATAGGACTTACCTCATTAGACTTCCTTTCTACAGGAGATCCCTAACAAAAATATCATTGAAAAGCACCTTGCTCTGTTGCAAATTGCAATCCTTGTTCAACAGCTCAAGGCCAATGATGTTGACGACAAGCCAAACCAGTCTTACTATCATGTTGCTGTTCTATTCTTGGGTGGAGCTGATGACCGAGATGCACTAGCATTAGGAGCACGAATGGCTGCTCATCCAAACATCAATTTCACATTGATTCGGCTTCTTGTAAATCGGAATATCAACGGCGAGAATGTGGAGGAGAACAGGCTGGACAGTGATGTGTTGAGTGATTTCAGACAAGCCATGGCAGATAACTATAGGCTGATTCAGGGACTGTCGCTGTGATTCGTTCCATCAAAATAACTACGAGCAAGTAATTGCAGGAAGAGAAACCACCCTTTAAATTACGTAGGGACATACAGAGAAACCTGAACCCTGAAGATCCATCCCAAACTCTAACGTAACTGTGAGAACAAATCTAAATCCATTTGACTCATGATTTGCACCGGCCAAAACATACAAAGACAAATCCCTTAACACATTTTGATGTGAAAGCTTTATCAACAAATTAACTGCATGCGGTATTATGAATCTGTAATTGATCGCTTTGAATAATAATATTGAGACACCTCTGAGCAATCTTGTACCATGGCATAGACCCTAACATAAGGTGAAAATCTTTCCACGCATTATTGCTTGAGACTAGACATTTTCTGAATTGTTTGAAGCAACTGTAGAGTTGGCTCTGGTCTTGAAGAAGTAGAAAGGGATGCTAAAAGTTCAGTTGATATGTTTTGCAACATTGAGGGCGAAGCTTGTCGAACCCATTTAATGTGTTCAATGGCAACTGAAATCTCTTTAGCATCAGCCAGACACTTCAGCAAAATTACATGGGAATCTGACCGTGCTACATCATTACTGAGGCTACAAAGTAACTTAGAAGAGGCAAGAAAAAGACCTGCATAGAGCACAAACACATATGAGCAACAAGCCAAAACACTTGCAAACTACCACTTAGGCTCCACTGGAGCATAACATTGATTACATTTCATCATGTGTACAGAACATACCTGCTTTGCACAAAGAGAGAATAAATATATCCAATACAGTTCGTGCAAGCATCAAATCCTGTTCAACAGACTTGTTGAACACTTCGAAAGCAGCCTGAAGTTTAGTTTCTTGACAAAGCCCTTTAAGTATAGATGTGTAAGTCATCACGTCAGGTGCAACATCTTTACTCAACATGTGGTAAAAGAGCCTGTGAGCCTCCTCAACCTGACCTACTTCTGAAAACTTCCGAATTAGGATATTGTAAGTCTTCAAATTCCCTCCGCACCCGCTTGCAAACATCTCATCCCACAATCTTTTAGCAGGCCTCAATAGATCTTCTATACAACATGCTTCAATAAGAGAATTATAAGTAGAAACGTCTGGGCCTAACCCTTTCTTCTTTATCTCATGAAGAACCCCATAGGCTTCTTTCACCATCCCTGCTTTGCATAAAAATGACACCATCACATTGTATGTCTCCAAATCTTTGAAATAGTCGCCAGAAGACAAGACCTGAAAAACTTCCAACAATTCATCAGTGTTGCCACGCTTACATAGATTCCTACTCAAATTGCTCAAAGTCAAAAGATTTGGGAATCTCTCTTTCCCAACCATGAATTTGAAAAACACTATTGCAGAACCAGGATCAATGGCTGAGACAGATCCTATTAACACATTGAGAACATCATCCTCAATTGGAAAATTGCCGCTAACAATCACTTCACCCAATTCTTTTGCTTCACATATCCGCCTCTCTGAAATCAAATCAAATATGAACTCTCTATAATCACTAGTTCTTGGAGCTACACCTAGCTTTCTCTTCTTCTTCAAAACCTTTTCCGTATCAACAACACTCCCAGTCAATCGTAATGCTTCGGCGACAATCCTGTATGCCATGAAATCAGGTTTGCAACCTCTACTCCTCAGCTCATCCAATGCCCAGAAAGCCTCTGATGTTCTCGAAGCCTGACAAAGCCCGTGAACGATCAAAAGCGCTATAATGGACCCGTTAATCTCCGAACTACCCCTCCTAACCTCATCTAACATACTAAAAATTTTACCCAATTCAGTATGTCCACAAAACTTCCATATAAACACACCAAACCCAAGAGTGGTCAAAGGGACAGCCTTAAGAGTCATTTCATCAAACATCTTCTGAGCATAATCAAAATATCCATCAGAAGCCAAAGCAGCCAAAAGTGAGTTACAAATATCATGCCCAATATCTTCAATTAGCGAGCTAACCTCCCTAAAGACCAAAAACGCGTTGTGGGTTTTCTTTCCTATGACGAGTGAAGCAATTACGCAGCGATAAACCGAAGCATCAAGGCCAATTTTCTGGACTTTGACTTGCTTGAGGAGAGCATCAATGGCGTTAAATTGGCGGGAAAAAGAGAGAGACTTGAGGACTGATTGATAGGTGATGGAGGTGTGTAAGAAGGATGGTTGTTGGGAAGCCCAGTTGAAGAAGCCGAGAGCGAGTGAGTGGTGGCTGAGGAGGAAGGGGTCGATAACTCGGGCCACGAGTGATGGACTCAGTGAGTCGCGGCAACCGAGCCGGTGAAGGATGTTCTCGAGTGAAGGGTTCCATGAGCGAGTTGGCCTTGTGTGATTCGAAGCGGAGATGAGAGCTCTGCTTATTCGACTTGCCAACTCTGTTGCCGATGAAGCTTTCATTGACAGGAGAGAACAATACAAGACGTGTCGAACGCACCGTCTTAATAATCTTCCTTCTTTGCTCGTCTATGTTAAATAACGGTTTATTTCTGTTTACTCCAGATTTCTGAAATAAATAATGGGGAGAATTTATTATTATTGATAGAGGATTTGGGTGATTAGGTGAAAGCATGCCATGCCAAATTGCAATGACAGGTTTACCAGTCCAATTGGGATATTAAACCGCATAGGCTCTCACTCTCGCTAATATTAATAAGAATCATTCTTTCAGCATTTATCAAATTGGTGCAATGTGAATTTGCCCAGACAGACTACACACCAGAAAGATGAAAGATGTTGCAATGAACAACAGATAGCGAATGTCAACTCCACAATGCAATGCTGCAGAAATCATCAACTAAAAAGTTGAAAGACACCAAATCTTATCTATCATCTTATGCAGACGAGGAGAGACAAAGGGGAGGGAAAAAAGTTCAAATTTATTTAAATATTTACATCACTTTTCATTGAGCAAAATTAACTGTACAATCTTCTATCTTTGTACAACCTCTGTACAACACACTGTACATATGTTTACAGGAGGTACAATATACTAACCGAAACCAGTAGCTTTACGGTATAGAGTGGTTTCTGGGTTTCTTCTAGTTCTAGACAGTAACACTAAACCCTCAGCATTGCAGGGTATAGAGTGCATATTTACAGTGCGTGATTCTTAATTCCTGTATGCTTCTTTTGACATGAAACACCTGATAATTTTTTTTTTATATGCAGTTTTTACTTCCAAGAATATAAAGAGAAACTAAGAGTAGGATCTAATCAACTTAAAACTCTGGAAACTTCGAGCTTTAAATAAGTTCCCAAAGAGATACCCCATTGTTCTCCCTTGAGGGGGATTTGGTGGAGGGCTTGAGTTACATTTCACCTGCAGTATGGTCTGCCCAATCTGTCTGCGGATTGAATCAATAATCATGGGGTCAACAGGGTTTCCTGTCACGTCTGTGACATAGAAAGTGTCTATAGCTTTCCCACCTTTAGTTGAAATTTCTGCTCGTTTGACAGACAAACTGTTCTCCCTGAATATCCGGGTGATATCCGAGAGGAGTCCCACCCGGTCATCTGTACACAGCTGTAGTTCCAACCCCTGCATGGCAATTGGCAAAGCAAGATGTATTAGTATATAATATCGTTGTGAACATGATAACTGAACATGAAGTTTCTCATCAGTTAAAAGTTCACTGCACCTCAGATGCCCGTCTTTCAATGGCTGCTTCAAGACATTGTACAACACGTTCTCGCTCAGCTTCAGAGCTTATAGGAAGCCCATCAACATGTCGAATGTAAAATTCCTACAAAAATATACCTTTCCTGTTTAGATGGGAATGAAAAGATAATTCTAAACACACATATCCCCAACCCAAAGGATAAAGACTGCAAACAAATTTCTGCCTGATTGATTCAGAACATTTCACCCAACACCCCACAAAAGAGAGAGAGATCAGCTAAAGTTTAAATATTTAAATAGTCATCAGTTTGTCAAATTCAGCTGACCTTTGCTGACTTTGCAAACCAGAACCATTTCATTAGGCAATATCTTTAAAGGCCAAGATATATGCCTCACTGTATCTATAATGGTCAACTTGTTTTGGTCAATAATTATACCCTCAGAAACTTTAATATAAATTTATCTTACCTGATAAGCTTCCATCCTCCCTGTATTGACCATCCCATGAAAAACCACATACTGCATGTCTGTTAAAGTACAGATGATGTCAAATAACAATTTTGGTCGATCTTTTGACTTCATGGTAATGATAGTGTAATCCTTCTGACTGCAATCCAATGCAGTTACATGGGGTCTTGAGCCCTTATCCTCAACTCTTCTTAGTTCTGCTCTTTCAACCCTTTCATAATCCCTGTCAGCAAACATAATCTGATGCAACCTTCGATCTCTACTTGTAACTCCAGGGGTTGCAAGTGTCATTTTAGCAGCCTTCAAGTCGCTGTTCCCTTTGAGAACATTGCAAAGCAATTCCTTAATTGTAGTGAGACGGTTCAGATCTTCAATTGCACAACCAGTGGAATCATCTGTGACATGAACTACAGCTGCAGCTCTATCATTGTGTGTCCATATCTCGGCATTTACCACATTACAGTGAAGGTCTGCTAGAACTGCACACACTTCAGACAATAAACCAGGTCTGTCAGTACCACTGAGCTCAATTGAAGTGTGCTCTTCTGAGGGCATCACACCAACAGAGTCTCTCATAGAGGGTACAAAGCTGGCATTGCTTTCAAGTCTCTGCAAAATTGAGAAGTCAAATGAAAATTGACAAGTTTTTCCCATAAGTCAATATATTTTGGTCCAAGGAAAGACTAAGTTTATAGGTGACACAGAAACGTGATTTTGAAATAGTGTTCCTAGCACAAAACTGAAAGTTATAGCATAAATCAGATGATAAATATGAAAAGTGTGACAGGCAACCTTTAAAATATTTAGCATAACTAATTTGGGAGCTGTGTAAGGAAATTCTCTTCTTCTAAACATCAGATTGTCAGCAAATATTAAGTAATTACTTCTGTCACTTGTCATCAGAAATTTCAGCTTGAAAGGTGAAAAACTTCAAATTGTAATACAGCCAGTCCCAAGCCTGATTTAAGGAAAGGGTTAGACTTACTTAGTTCACATGTGTTAATGTCTTTCAGAAAAAGAATACAGCCATATTTATGGCTGGGTGTTAAAAACACGTTCATGTCCCAAGATTTTTATTTAAGAACGAATAGACAAACAATCCCCTAGACTGAGCCTAATGTAACTGTTTGGCTTGATTGAACTATGATTTTCATCTTCAGGAAAAGAACATAAAATTTATTTTCTACTATTTTCCTCTAACATAGGAATATAGGATCAAGTACTAACCATTTGAATATAACTGATAATGTCCTTGTCGCTGATTTTCTTCCCATTTTGATCAATCACGTTAAATACTGAAAAGAGAAAATTAGGTCAAAGCCTTAGCACAAAAGAAAGAAACAGAGAAAGGGAGCGGACAGGGGAAGAAATAGAAAAAACAAAAAAGGAAGCTCATATTTTCTCAAAAATAAAAATTCATTAACACGGGAAGTTGAAAAAAAACCTTACCATCCATGAACCATACCCCATCAGATGAGATATAAGCTTTGGTTATTAAAAGATTCACATCTGTAAGCACTTGGACAACGTCCAAGAGAAGTCCATGTTTGTTGACACTATCAACCTAAATAAAAAATAAAAATGATATATCCAAATACTTGTTCAGCCGAATTCTTTAAAGCCAATATATAATTTCATATTACATAATTGACTTCAACAAATACATATGACAAGCAAACAGAAAAATCACAAGGTAGAAGCCTCACCTGGATAACAGTGGCATCTTCGCAAGCATCATTATCAATCACCACTCTGCAAGAACAAAAGGTAAATCAGATAAAGCTTCTCGCTTCGCATACACACTTCAAAGAAGAGGACAATCACATGGGCCAAACCAACAAGCTAGTTTCCTCTAGAGGGGAGGTTCATTTCAATTTTCAGCTTAGCTAGCATATATGGAAAAGAAATAAAATTTAAAATAGCATTCCGGAGAACTTTTGGCTTTACTTATGTGATGCCTAGAATTTCCAAAACAAAACTAATTTGAATCTACGGATAAAAACTATCCAATACATCTTTATTTTCTTAATCAAAGAACAAGATCAGGAGATTAATAATTGTCTGGAAAATTTAACGAGATGTAAAAGAAAACACAGATGCAGTACTATTTCCTGTTACGTTCTCATGAAACCAATAAACAGCATAAAAAAGGATGAAAATCAATGATAATTCAAGAAAAATTGAAGCCAAAGAAAACAATTCAGAGACCCTTTACAAGTTTATAGCAACAACCAATAGATATCAAACATATCGACATGTTGAAAAAACAAACACAAAAAACCAACCCAGAAAACCGAAAGGATTATAATTTAACAAAAAAAGAAAAAAACCCAGAAGATTTAGAAAAATACCGGGGTGGGTTCATCCTCCTAACGAACTTAGCATACTCGTCATCCATTTTTTTGTTTCCAAATCTATCGGAAATCTCGACGCAACCCAATACCTCCAAATAGAACGATTTTAAGAATAATTACAATCTTATACTTCACAACACATACTTTTGAGAAAGATACTATACAATGATGCCTCCTCCAACATTCAAGGAAATACCACAGAGAGAGAGTGTGTGTGTTTTAAGAAGAGGAACAAAATGTACTAAAAAAAGTTAAAAGAGGAAGGGGCCGTTGGGCCTAAAATGCCGTAAGCACTACTTTTGTGACGTGTCCAGTTGGAATTGGGTGGATAGACGGTTAATTTAACCCCGCGGACGGTTGCCATGTGGGCTCGTGAGGGTGTCTGGGATTTAGGCGTTTTTTATTTTTTACATTTTACATTTTTTATTTTTATGATGAAATTGAGAGCGGGTCCATTCGTATGACGATGGCGGGGTTTGGAACTCCACGTTTCGTTTAGTATTGGCGTGGCAAGGCACGTGTTGACTATACTCTTGGTCGCAAATTTGCCGCAAATTCTGGCGGCAATTCCAGCGTGAGTCACTGGCTTTCTGCCCATGTAAATCAAATGCCTAACTCATCCCCAACTGATGAGTCAAAATTAACTTTTAAACTTTTCATTCAATCCGATTCAATTTTTAGTTGTGCTTTGGAGCACTACTTCAAAAATGTTACACTTTTGAAGATCATATTTTCAAAATAAACAAAAAACTACGGGTGCATTTCATAGTCTTTTAAAAAAAAAAAAATTTCTCTTTGATAGTTACCAACTACCAAGGGAATAAGAAAAAAAATGTCAATATCAAACTCTCCTAAAATGTCATTAAAATTTTTAAATTTAGATTAATTTATCAAATGATCTAATAAAAAGCAATAATGCTATACTTACCACATTTTCATACCATAATTTTATTCCAATAATACATTGGACACTAAAAAAATAAAAATAAAAACCATAAAAATAATACATTGGACACTAAAAAAATAAAAATAAAAACCATAAAAATAAAGAAACACTTTGTCCAATACAATAATGACACATAAGATGGTATAAAAATATGATAAAAATAACATTATTGAATAAGAAGTGACACAAACGCTCGGCAAAAACTGTATATAAATACTAATTAATTGAGATTGGCCTAAGGTTATATTATATACATTTGATAAGGAAAAGTATTGCGATGAATTTTTCAATTGAATATATTATAATGTAAGATTTGGAGGAGAAATTAATTAATGGAAGAAGCTGATGAGGGCAAAGTACGTCCATAAATGAAATGTGTAATTTGGGTAGAAATGGATCCAACATAGCAACAAATTAAAGATTTTATGCCTTATCTTTACATTGAGATGGATGTGAGGGGAGGCGATAAACTATAGCCGTATATGATTATATGAGGGAGAGTGATAAAAACGCCACAAACGTGGAGTCTCCCAGACAACAAAATGCGGATACGGTTGGATAAAAACAAAAATTTATGGATCGATATTATACTTATATGTATATAGAGTAGGCTACTTATTAATTAATTAATTAATTAATTAGTATGTACCCAATGAAGACTAAAAAGTATATAAATGAATAATTATATTTATATTCTCATGAGATGAAACACAGGTGCATGCATGGAATAATAATGCATTTCGAGTTTTTCAGGTAACTTGATTGGATTCTCTTTAACGTTAAAAGACAATGAGATAAGGAAGATTAAGAGTTGAAATCCTGACTAGTATTCTAAATTCTAAATTCTAAATTGTGTTTGACACATGGCACAAGAATTTAGGCAGATTATACATCTATCAGGTCCGTAAAACAACATTTATCCACATCGCATCCATCTCCAACAAACATGATCAATATGAACGCACTTAGCTTCTGCCACGTGGCTTAATCAATTAAGAGAATAATCCAGCTAGCTAGAATTCGATGTATTTGATCACGTGGTGTAAAACTAAAACCCATGAAATATCTGGTAAAAGGGAATAAAAGCAAAAGGGGATATTAATTAGTCACATATTAGCAAGTTGCAATCTTTGGGGTTGATGGATATTACAGTAGATATGATATGGGCCCATTACAGCAGAACAATTGCACACTTGTTCTGGTGGGCTAAATCAAGGAACAAAGGTCGTCTCAATAAATTGATTTTCTCAAACACTGGAAAATACAGAGAATGGACTGATGGATATATAGTATACTTGCACTTTTCAGGTAATACTGAGAGATACAGCTGGAAGTTTCTGTATATATATGGCCCAAAAGGCCCAGAAAAGATGCATACTGCCTTACTCGATCTGCTATAAGGCGACGTCAAACATTGAATGCATGTTAATACGAAACTTGCTTGCATTTCATCACCGAATTGACTCCTGAGTGCGATGACAGTGAAAATAAACACACATGTAGATCAAATGTTAATGCAAATGAGACACCCATTATTACCTGATATAGAGGAGCAAAAGCCGGTTTCTTAATAACAACCGTAGGACCAAGAACTACGAAAGTGATGGAACCAAGAAATTTCTTGAGAAACACAAACAGTCAAAACAATAAGACATAACTGGGGTTTGATCCAAATTGTCTGGGACAAGTAATTCAAAGTGCTGGTTTGGTACTAGTAGTTAGTACGAATCATGGAAACTGCATCTTTGGAATACAAGAGCAAATTTTAACCCTATCAAAACTCACATAAATTTCAAAGCTTCTTTTGTACCTAGTAAACCAAAGTCTTGTATGCAGCAATTAGCATTTACACAAAGTCCTTCCTTGCTGTCCTGTTGTTGGGGGGGTCTCCACTCTAGACATGTCAAACGACAAAGGAAGTTTACGCCATAGTTCTAGTACGTAGCTAGTGAGAATGCTTGAACGTTAAGATTTAAAATTAACAACAATCAGAAGAGGGTGATGGTGATATTCAACCATATATAGTGGCTGGTTTCTCATGGCATATGTGGAAAGTTGGATTTCAGGGTGAATCACTTGGCCTAGGCTGAATCTTCTGATCAACTATAGGTTTTCACACTCATGCTAGTGCAGTTTTAACTCTAATAGTCCCTGGTTTATACGTCAATATTATAAATTCATCTAAAACTTTGACCATAAAGGTTGCCACAATAATAGCACCAGATGACAAAATAAGTGAGAAAAAGCAGAAGCAGAAAGAGACTCCATCAAAGAAAAAAAAAGAAAACAAGAACAGGCCACGACAAAGACTATAAACTACAAGAATGAATGAAAGGGCAATGCTGACAAAGCATAACCTAGAGCCTTAAATGTCACTTTCAAAACATAGATAAACTTCTCAGCTACTCAACATATATGTAAGCTTCACCAAAATATTCAAAGATTTTGTTTAGTAAACATCTCCTATATTCTTTTTATGACACATTTTGCCATGTAGTTATCTTGGCTCAGTTACTCAAATGCAAAGACCATAGCAACTACATGTTTTATACATGTAAACTTTCTGCATTTTATATAAAATTATTTGCTACTTCATAAGCTCCATGCATCAATAAATACAATTTGAACCCAAAGAAACATCTTGATCATCTGTCCTATGATGAGCATATGTGAACCTCACAAAAAAGCTATTGAAACTAGATAGAGGGTTGAAATTGATAGATATTTACATTATAGACAAAGACCAATCTGACACCACAAGAAGGAACCCTTTCCCTGATACCTCTTACAATATGCCAAAGACAATCTATTCTACTGTGTCACAAAGCTTGCTCTGCTTGAACCTTACAAGGTCACACACATGAGATAATGGTATGTCCATTAAGTTCTAATTCTAGAGTTCCTATTTCTACTTTGTCAACCTTGATTTCTTGAGTTAGATGCACTGTATTTCTATAGAAACTTTAAGCATGGCTCTTAAGCTATGTACTTATGAAACATCAGTTGGGACTCAGGTCACAGTACATGATGCTACCATCTACTGTAAACTCAGATACTCAAAATAAATAAATTTTGTTAAGTTTTTATAGTGTGGTTCTTTGGCAGATTCTAGTAGGTTCTGGATAGTTTAGTCAATTAGCATCTTAATAAGTCTTCTAATTGTACTCGTGATGATGTTAGCCAATGTCCAGTGTTAGATTCAATTTGGGTAAATCAGATAGCTCACTAAAGCTAAATACTGACACAAAAATGAGGAGTTCCTATTTTGAAGGTCAGGTACAAAAGATATTAGGACTTATATTCATCTCGAGGGATTGAAATGTACTTGGAAACTCAAGGGGGAAAAAGGGTAGCTACAAGGCTATCAGCCCATTAAAGACACTACTGTGGTGAGACCAAGGTCCTTGAATGAGGTTTAAAGGTTCTTCTATAACATTGCAAAGACGATAAAGTCAGTTTGACTAAGTAGATATTCCCAATTCACTGTTCTAAGAATGCCATTCTTAAGGGGATCTTCATTCATTTGTGCTTTGTTCACATAATTATTACGTGTCATATTTCTAAGGACCTGGACATAGAGAAGTTTGTGGAAGGGAATTTTTACTCGGAACAAATAGTCCCTGTACTTATCACAAAGAAGAAAAAGTAATGAGTTGCAAGTCAAGAATTCACAGAGAAAAGAAGAAATTTGATTATAAAAACAAAATGAGATTGGTCCAATGGTCCAAAGAGGCGTTCTTTGTAAGTGACATGAGAGAGCAAGCAGAGCGCATGTATTAGATAGCTGATTGCGAAAAGTAATTGCCCTTTTGTGCAAAACATAATGAAGATCTTAGATGATTAAGAGCCCTTAGTAGACCTAAGAAGAAATTGGATAAGTATTGACTATAGAACTGTATGTTTAAATTTTCACAAACAAACTGAGCACCACTTCATCCACACCTAGTGAAGAACAAAATAAATAAAGATGCCTTACACTATAATCAACACACCTCTGAATTAAAGCAGAAGTTAACCCCAAACCCAAGCAATTTTTGGCTGTGAACAAATCCACCTGCACAAGTAACACTCTTAACAATTATTTCCCAGTGGCTAAAAGAAAGAGTAGTGAAAAACTAAACAACAGAAGCAGAAGCACCTGTATATGGAGACTTGAGTCATGCAGTGGAGAAAAAGAAGGGGCAAAACAAATCCAGTCCCTAATGAATTCTCTCTAGTATCTCTTTCCTCACTTTTTTTTTTGTGTGCTTCTTTTCCAATTATACAATACAAATACCATTACCAAAAATAAACTCAGTCTCCCAACAAAATGATACTGCTTGCATGTCCCTTCCAAACTTTATGAAATCTTCATGTGACCAAATCTACTACTGTCCTGAGCCTTGAGAATCATCCTTGGCAGGAGGCTGCTGGTGGTGGTGCTGCTGCTGCTGCTGGTGCACTCTAGCCTGCCCCATCTGCTGGTAAATCTGGCTCAAGGCTTGTGAGTTCAAAACCCCAATATGGCCATCCTGAGACAAGCCAAGCTCCAACCCAGGAAGTTGTTGATTACCACCAGCACCCAAAATTGAGGTGAAACTCATAGGACCCATGTTGGTGACTGGCAAGTCAAACCCAGGAAAGCCAATCTTTTGCAGGTAATTTGAACTCTCAGTGCCCAGATTTGTTGTTGATGGAGCAGATGATGACTGGAAGCCAAAGCCACTGACAGGGGGCCATAGCCCAGCGGCCACATGGGGTCTTCCCATATTCCCACCTACCATGGCCCAACTGGTCCTACTCCCTGACCCCCCAATACTGGACCCCCCCAATTCATCAATCTTTTGGTGTAATCCAGCTGACAGAGAAGTGCCCTGCTGTGAAACAGAGCCCCCAGCCGCTGCCAAAGCCGATGCCGGTATCGTACCGGTCCCGGTGGCCGCAATTATCGACGGCTCCGCCTGCTGTAAAAGCCACTGTATGGTTTCCCCATCAGATTTGTGGCCCAATTCTCTGGTCAATTGGAAAATCCTAGCGGCACACAGAGCAGGCATCCGTATCCTCCTTCCCCTGCCTTCAACCTTTGTGTGTCTGTCTTTGTTGGAGCTTCTCTTGGGTGCCAACTGCTTCTTGCCCTCTTCTTTGTCTGCAATCACAATCTGGAAGTCTTTGATTTCAGCAGGTTTGTTCTCACTCATGTTGGGTTGCTGCTGTTGTTGTTGCTGCTGCTGGTGTTGTTGTTGTTGAGGCTGTGGGAGGCTCAAGAAGCTGGGTATCTCTTGTGGCTGCTTTGAGCCCTTGGGATCCATGAACAGGGAAAAAAGAAAAAGGGGTCCTCAGTCCGCTTTGATTGATGAAGGTGACCTGAAAAGTCCTAGACTTTCATGAGTTTTCACTGTTTTTGGCAAAGAATGAAAGACAAAGCCATAAAAATATTAAAATCCCAATGTACCCATTGTCAAAATTTTAACTCTGGGTAGACTGGGTTTAGTTGTTTTTTACTCTTTCTTTTATTTCTCTCTCTCTATCTTCAAGTGTCCTTTCCTTTTTCTTACCGCTTTTTACACTGTTGCCGGTTTTGACTAGCCAGATATGAATGCAACTTTAACCGCCAATTTCTTTCTTTTACCACCTCATCTGCTCATCAGACACATGAATAAAAACCCCATTTCAGGCCAAAAAATAAATAAAAACCCCATTCTCTAATTTCGCTTCCCACATTCCATGGATATCAAATCATCAATTTGATGGATTCCTCCTCCCTTCCCTTCATTATTATTTCTCCTGCATGCCATAATTGTAACAGCAACCCCATATATGCATATGATGCCATCTCTTGTAAGGGACTCAACTGCCAAGGTGGACTACTAAAATTCTTACACCTGGCATCTCGTGAATGGATGGTGGGGTTTGCTTCTAACCCACTCTTCTCCTAGGCCAGGCCCATCCTTTAGATATGTTAAAAAAGAAGAAATAATTTTTTAAAATAAATAAAGCAAAAGACTAAAAGACAGAGAGAGAGAGAGAGAGAGAGAACAGAACTATAATGGTATCAGCAACCTCAAGGATCAAGATATGGAGTTTACATACCACAAAGGATGTTGTTCCACTTGCACAGTTGCACTTGCACTTGCATTACATTATAACAATTTACAATAAAAGGAGATGAGTTGAGTTTTGGTTCTGATTCTGGTTTTGGTTTTGTTTGCTCTAGTGGGACCCGAGCCTGATCCTCCAGTTTCTGAAACTTCATAATTCCTTGGGCAATAATCCCATATACAAAATCGAACATCTTACTTCGCATGGGAGTTCTATATTGGATTTCTGCAATTGACCATAACAAAAGGCAATTAGACCTTGTTTTTCTTAGTCCTCACTCCTCACCCAAATAACAAATAGGATGCTTTAATTACAAAGACAGAGAACATAATTTTATTTAACATGAGGGCATTCGGTTACATATTTGAATCTTATGATAAACTAATTGTCCAGTATTTTACAGAAAAATTATTGATATTTACTATTTAATCTTAATTTTCTTTTATCGTTTTTTTCTTAATAAAACAATTATCTTCCAATTTAGCACGTTTAATTGCCAAAAACAAAAAGTTATAATTTTGTTTGAATTTTCTACAGTACGTCTATATGAAAATGATGATATGTAACTTTGTAAGAGAAATGCACACTTGTCAATAACATGCATTCGTTTGTCAGCAAAATGACAAGGAGTCCCTTAAATTTATCGTATGACTTTTTAAAGAGGAGAACCCAATTTCAATTCTTCAATTGTGAATTGAAAGCGATTTTCTATATCTTAGTGTCCACTATATATATATATTAATATATGATACTACATAAGATATGCCTATCCCCAACCAGAGAAATATTATTTTTGCTGAGGTATGTGCGTGTTTCCTGACCCTTCATAACTGAAGGGATTAAATTAATAAACATCGGATATCAAATTAATACTAATATCACAAGAAACACACATATATGTTCAATTAATATGGAGAATATTATCGATACCATGTGTACGTGTCCAAGCCCTTCCAGTCATTGTTATTGTTTTCAACTTTTCATTAGCTATATATAAGCCTATAACATTAATGTTAAGATCACATGTAGGCACGATTTTGGTGAAATGGAATAGACAAATGGGAGGAAAAGTATTGAACCAAAGATAATTCAAATTAATCTCAAAGACCACTCAATCAAATGGAGAGGCATGAAGGCATCGATCGACCCCTTTCTACAATATTGTTATAGTGGATGCCGTACGTTGTCATCTGCTATAACATCTGCCAATTTTTTCATACAACATAGTTAAAAGGGCTGTACCAGTTAATAGCTTGTGGGATTCTACAACTTATTTTAAAGTTTTTTTTTTTTTGTGGGATTCTATTTTATTTTCAGTTACTTTTTTTGAAAAATTAAAGGTGTCTATATATACATATATGGTCTAGTAGATATCATATCGCTTCGGTGATCCATAAACCAGTACATATGAATGGTTTAATTAGTCGGTTTAGTTGGTCCAAAGTTTCTTGCTTTAATTTTCAAAATTCAAAAGTTAGCAAGTTGGTATGATTATTGTGTCCCCTTTTTACTATTTAATAATTAATTAAATACTTATCCTTATAATAAAACTCATCTAAGTCGTATTTTTGTATGGGTGATGACAAATATTGACAAAGACCAGTGATCGATATCCATCCTTCGTTTTCAAGATTAATGGAACACTAGCTAACTAATTCCAGTACTTGAAACTATAAGTCTACAAATGTGCATGCATGCAGTTTTCGGTCACCATAATGGGGATCATACATTCTAATTAAATATATTTCCTTCAGTTTTTCCTTTTATTTTTTCTTTAAACTTCTTGTTAATTTGCTTGTATATATATATATATGGGTAGCTAATGTTTCATCATCATGCATAGTGATGAACTTAATTATAGACTAAGTAACTTTAAGGTTGGAGAGCATGGCATGGCTTTTTCTATCCCTATCTTCAATTCTTTCTCCTCTTTTTCTTTCTTTTTTTTAAAAAAAAAAAGAAGGAAAAGAAGGAAAAGAAGAAAAAGAAGAAGAAGAAAAGAGTCAATGTTTATTAATTAACTTTGTGGTTTGCATGATGTGGAAGAAGAGCAATTGATTTATGTGATGATAATTATGGCGGGAATGGGTATGTGTGTGTTGGTGATTGAATTGGTAGTCACATGTGCCACCCATAATGGAGACAAGGGAGGCCCCTCCTCCAAAGTCTAAAGTGATCGATGGAGGTAGCTGTTGAAATATCATACCCACCAATCTCTCATAAATTCAAAGCTTCAATGGGAAAACATCTTTGCTTTCTTATAGAATTCATTATATACAGTAATACAGATCAAGATCGCATATATATATATATATATATAATTAAGGCTCTTGACTAATATCCATATATAATTAAGAGATCAGCTTAATATGGCTCCATTCCATCTCTCATCGATCTCATCTCTTCTCTGTACTGTACATGTTTGTCTTAATTAGTCATTCCTTCAACCCCCAACAATAAAGGTTATCATTTCCACATAGAATGCTTAATTCATATGAAATGGCCGGAAATGTACTGTTCAAACATGCATGCACATAACTTGGTACCAATAAGTCATCGGCAAACAGTTCAAATATTAATTAAATAGTCTGAAATACTATGAGTTTTTATATCAGATTTGGAAGAATGAAATGAAGGAAAGATCCACGAAATTCCCTATATATAGCTAGCTATATGGATAGATAGAGGTATATGAGGCCGGTCATTATATATGTATATCTTTGGGTGATTTCTTTTGTGTATGTAATAATTTTCAAATTCTATCTGCAGGCACTACTGAATTGAAATTAACTAGCGACTAATCTAGTGGTAATTAAATTAAACTTATAGGTTAATAGACATGCATGCATATGTAAAACCCATCTCCTATATTTTTATGTAGTATATATGTCATTGCCCATTTGCCCATATACGTACATTTAAGCTATAGCTTTTTTAATAGATAGTTATGGTCAGTATTATCAGCATAAGTTGATTAGCTAGGAAGATTTAAATTAATGAGAAATGGGAAAGGGGAAGTTGCAGTGCACCACATTAAATAGCTTCAATTGCTGAGCTCCAATAAAGCCAGAATCTGTAACTGATCGAATGGCTCCTTTTGATAAGATATTAGATATGGACCCTCACCATTATCCTTATCTCTCACATCTCTCTATCAATGTGCCACCTTTTCTTTTGCTTTTTATTATTGATTTTTTTTCTTTTTCATAAATATTCAAGCTAGTTTTCATTCTCACAACAACCAAAAGAAAGTTCCCAAGAAAAATCATATATCAGCGTAAAACTTAATTAATATCCTTCCGAGAAAAATAGTCACACTTAGTATTCGTTTGGATTCTTGATTTAAATTTACTAATTTAGATTTGAATTTGAATTTCAAATTTATGCATTTGAAATTTATGTAATTAAAATCCCTAGATTTAAAATTCTATTGTTTGGATACAAAATTTAAAGGTGAGAATTTCACGAAATATTTCAATTTTTTTTGACAATTTAAAAATTGAAATATATAATTAAAAATAAAAAAAGTCGTCAGAAAGTGGTTGGAAAATTCTTCAGAGAGTGGCCGGAAAAGTCGCCAGAAAGTGGTCGAAAAAATCATCGGAAAGTTATTGGAGGTGGTCGGAAAAGTCTCCGGAAAGTTGTCAGTGGTGATTCGAAAAATTGCCGAAAAATCGCCAGAAAGTCGCTGGAGGGTGGCCGGC
>QANT01008406.1:0-12569 GCA_003254885.1 Purshia tridentata | reverse complement strand
CGGTGAATGAGACTAATAATATATGTTTTTTTAAGAAAAATAATTTAACTTAAAATATTTTCACCGTTATTGACTATTGAGAGAAGTACGTACCACTTAAACGATAAACTGGTCAGTCCTAAATATAATAGTTTTAAATACATGAAATTTTTCAAAACCTTTGTTGAATTATTGTTTGGTTTGAATTTACAAATAACTTAAATTTTCCCCACAAAACAGAAAACATAAAATCATGACGTACACAACTTCAAAAGGATTAATATGATTTTTCAACAGAATTGAAAATAAAAGAAAGCTAGATTGAAAGAGGGACTTTTTGATAATTAATTAATCTGAAGAAAATGTTAAAATCTTCTTTAAATATATTATAATAAAGTTATTTTACTTACAATAATATATTTTCAAAGGAAGTTTCGTTTGTTTATTGGACGTATATTGTCAAATATTTGAAGAGATTGACTGTATTGTGCACGTTCTCTCATTTATCTGTTAATATGTTCTTCTTTTTTTCCTTCTAGTTTTATCAAAAACCGATTTTATTATTTTGAATTTTTAAAAAAAAAGTTTAGTAACTCTATCATCATTTTTTCACATAAATGGGCATCATTGGCTGAGAGTTAAATAACTGATATTCGTGATAAAACAAAATGTATAGATTTAGATTGGATAGGATAGTGGCAAAATTCATGTGTATTTCTAATTTGAAGGAAAAAGATAAGAAGAAAATGGAAAGAATATAGAATAATCATACGGGAAATTTATTCCTTCCAATCCCCTGACCCCAAATTTGATGGGATTAGAGGATAAGATTCTCTTTTCTAAATAATTCATCTTCTTCTAAATTCTTTTTTAAATACACATAAATTTAATCATTTGTCGTATCCAATCTACTTATATGCATCAAACGAAACGTTAACATCCAGTTCTGAATTAAAGAGATGGTTATTTGTTTTTGTTTTTAATTTTGTAGTTGTGAACTTGTCATGCAATTATTGTGGTTGTTAAAATGTTAATTAATTAATAATATGGGGTACTTTGTGTGTGTGTATGTGTGTGTGAGTGGTTTCAGGTGGTTTGCATCGGTGCCATCCTCAACACAACCGAACCGGCTGTTCGTGCATTCAGGGACATCTGGTGGTGCAACAAGCAACATCCCAGCTCTCCTTGCCAAGGGTTACCCACAAAGAACAATCTTCGACAACCTTCATGACCAAGGAATATCCTTCGGAATATACTACCAGAACATTCCAGCCACACTCTTCTACAGGAACTTGAGGAAGATCAAGTTCTGGGGCAACTTCCACCTCTACGACACCACCTTCAAGAGCCATGCAAAGCAAGGGAAGCTCCCGGCCTACGCTGTCGTTGAGCAAAGGTACTTCGACGTCAAGATTGCACCCGCAAACGATGACCACCCCTCCCATGATGTGTACCAAGGCCAGATGTTTGTCAAGGAGGTTTACGAGACACTGCGGGCAAGCCCGCAGTGGAATGACACATTGCTCATCATCACGTATGATGAGCATGGTGGGTTCTATGATCACGTCCCCACGCCCGTCCGAGGGGTCCCCAGCCCTGACGGGATAGTTGGGCCGGAGCCTTTCTTCTTTCAATTTGATCGGCTCGGAGTTAGGGTTCCTACCATCGTGGTCTCACCATGGATAGAGAAGGGTACTGGTGAGTACATTGAAACCCTATTTGCTAAAACAATATGTTTTTTAAAATTTAATTAAATTGAAGCCTAACTTAGATAACCCTTAATTTTATTCTATTTTATTATGTGCATTATACTTGGAGCAAGATAATAAAAATTGTGAATTAATTTGATATATAGCCCTTACAAGTTACGTGGTAATGTTAGCATATATCTCAATTATTTGACTTGCGTCTCTGGTGTTTAACATCTTTACTTGTGAATGTAGAAGTGCAGTTGGTAACAGCTGTTTTCATATACGATATCATTTTCACACAAATATAAACAGAATATGTTGTTTTTGTTTGTTTGTTTGTTTGTGTGTCTTTTTCTTCTTCTTTTTTTTTTTTTTTTGTGGTCGTTTTCACGTGACAAAAGCATTAGAAGTCATTTACTTTTATATTTTCCTTTATAATTAAGAAAAAAAAAATGTCCTATTAACCATCATTTGGTACAGTACAACCTCAACTTCTTGGCACATATAATTTGCCTTGATAACTTTGATGGTTTGCTTACAGTTATAGGCAAGTAACAAAGAATTTAGCTGCCCATTTCACACTGCTTTTTGAAAAGAGACAGAGATGGGTCCTCATCATTTAAAGGTGAGGAGCATATTATTTGTACGGATTCTCTGTGTCCTCAATGAACAGTCTTGGCACATAGTGGATGATTTTAAAGCTTACCAACAAAAATAATAAAGAGAGAATGGTCCATTTTGGTCCTCTTTCCTTAACCAAACAAGTACTACCACTGTGGAATGACTATAGATGTGAGAAAATACTAACAGATTGGTTGGTTTGGGATAGGCTTTGACACTTTGTTAGAGTTTCTTTTTGGTTTTATGTTTTTTCACTAAAATTTTGCATAAAATGAAGAATATCACAAAAGGAAGTTTGGGGCCATAGACTGTTAAGTTCTTGAAAAGTTTACCCTCAAAATGAATCTGTTACCTGATGCTCTGTCAATTCTTAGGAACTAAAGCTCATTATCTTTGATTTCTTGCAATATGGGTAGAATAAGTTGGAATCAGCAGTAAAGGCTAAATTTACACAAACTTAATCTGAGACAAGAAAAAATGATTAATAGCATATTGTTTGCATTTGTGATGAGTCTGATTATGATTATGCAGTTGTTCATGGACCTAATGGATCACCATTTCCAACTTCGGAATTTGAACACTCGTCAATTCCGGCAACAGTGAAGAAGATCTTCAACCTATCCGCGCCATTCTTAACAAAGAGAGATGAATGGGCTGGTACATTTGAAGGCATTGTTCAAACAAGAACAGAACCCAGAACCGACTGCCCAGGTTAGTAGCATTTCACTAGCTAACCAACTGGAGAAGATCATATAAATTCCTTATGTTTGACAATATTTCTTGCGATTTTGTGTAGAGCAACTACCAATGCCAGTCAGAGTCAGAAAGAGTGAGCCTAAAGAAGATGCCAAGCTTACTGAATTTCAGCAGGAGATAATGCAACTCGCAGCAGTTCTAAAAGGAGATAACATATTTTCAAGTTACCCAGAAAAGACAGGGAAGGAGATGACTGTCAAGGAAGGGAAGGAATACATAGACGATGCAGTTAAACGATTCTTTGAGGCAGGGCTTTATGCGAAGAGAATGGGAGTCAGAGAGGAACAAATTGTCCAGATGAGACCCTCCCTCACTACAAGATCATCCAAAACTTCAACAGAACAACCATAGTTAACCAGACCACAAATAAATGAGTTTAGGATTAAGGACTGGTAGTGGCAGGTACAAAAGTAAAAGAGGAATCATATTTTCTATACAAATTCAAGGAAAGAGATGAAATCATATAATAATGCAGTTTAAGCATTTTATGGTGTCTATATTGTTCAGTTTTCATCGATCGACCTCAAAAAGTTTATTGCATGCATATATACTTGATTAAACAAAGGCTAATGAGCAAAGCAACGGTGGTCAGTGCAATTCCTTGTTCAGGCTAAATAGGGTCTTAAGCTTGCTGTTGTAGGGGAATATTGAGAACATTAAAGACTCGTAAAATGGCATACAGCTTTAACACCAACCTCAAACCATTGACTCACAGCTATACATACTGGCAAAATAAACTGCCCTTATTTATAATTAATTCCTGATTACCAAGGGCGCTCCAAAATCTTATTGTTCAAAACTTTCAAGTTTGAGGTCAAAGTTAAGTGAGTGTATACAAAAGAAAGAATTTTGTAGCCTCCATGGCTATATTTTGAAGAGCATTAACAACAAATCATCCTCTTTTTTGACTCATCAAGACATTCCTCATCTATCTACAACATTCTTTTGCTATGCATAATTCATATCAACAGAACCTTCGGCAGCCTTAAAAATATGGGTGAGCAAGAGAAGAATTAATGGGCTTTTATCTTACTGTTCATCTCAGCCACTAGTTAATATGTCCCACCCAGGAATGTTTGCAGTAGCCTCATTAACCATTTTCACAATCCTTACCTGCAAACAAGATCAGTACACGATCTATTAACTGGAGAGATAAAGAGAGACTACATAATTTTCCGTCACATCCATGATAAACGGAATATTGGATGATTGGTATTATTATATAAAAGCATAATCATGTGGATACCAGTTATCAAAATGAACTATAAACATCAAAACCGCAATATTGGGCATATTTCTTAAAAATGTCTTCAGAAATAACAAGAATTACTTGAAAATGGAAACTACCAAAAAAAAGGTGCAGCTCTTCTCTATTTGTTTTCTCTATTCATTTGGCCTTTATTATTGAGGTCAATTTGTTACCACCAAGAATGAGATGAAAGCAAAGCTGATTCAACCTTCTTATACTAATATCATTCATCACAACCATGCTTATGTGTAGAAAAAGAAATTTTAAGGCCATAAGCTGCAAAATTCAAGCGCATGGAAAGCAGACACCAACTACGTGTTGTGTATAGATGAGCTAATTGATGCAGCCATTCAATTGAAGACCTTTAAAAAATAAGAGTACTCTTCTATTTGTACTTGTATATTTTTTTTGTTTTGGTTTTCTTCCCTCCTTTTGTAGGCAGAACAGGAGAAGATGAAGATATATGTTTACAATTAATCCTAATAAAGTGGCTTGACTAGGGCATAAAATTGTAAAAATTGAAATTTGTTTAGATATTCAACTTTCTTTCCACCAATACTATCAAAATTAGAGGGATTGGTTTTGGCAGGCCTGGAGGATCTTCTCTCCTCTACCAAACAGCCAAAAACCCCATCAATCCATCCCCTTCTCCCTCTTGCTCTTTCCATCCCTCCACCTACTCAGCACAAGACTACTCAGCTCATTGGCCCAACTCTAAAATAAGGCCTTTTTGGCCCAAAGAGAAGTGTACATGGTAGTTTAAGAGTCCGTCAATAAAAAATAAGTAACTAAATAAATCAGGATTCAATCTAAGACTTAATGTCAAGTTTATTACGAGTATTTGTTTGGGTCTTAGAAAAATACAATGTCTTTAACGATCTTTGAGAGTGTCTTGTTATTTAATGAGTCTTTCGGTATTTAATGACGCTTTTAGTATTTAGAGAGGCTTTTAGTATTTTAATACGTCTGTTGGTATTTTAGGAGTTTATGGGAGATGTATTTGAGGCCTATAAATATGGTTCTCTTGTAAAAAAAAAATAAATAAATCAAATTTGATTGAATGAAAATTGAGTGTTGTTGAATGATTGATGCGTTGGTATCTCCTCTACCTTCTCCTCTTGCTTCTTTCTACATTTTCCTTCATCTCTTTGCTTCTCTAAATTACAGCAGCCATAAACCCTATTTGTTCTCTAAAAATACTATAACTTTTAAGATTCCTATCATTCCCACCATAATCCTAGGCAACACTAATCTTGTGTTTTCCTGCATCTCTCCGAAATAAATGGCACCATTTTTTCCTGCATCACTCCTAAATAAATGGCACCATACTAAACTAACTAGAGCAGCATTTTACAACCACGAGCTGCTGAATCTGGGAGCAGCAAACTAGAGATAGAAAATTCATAATTGGCTTTGATTTTCAGACTGGTTCTCAAGGACATGAAAGTTAACCACACCAAACCTGTGTTTGACATCCTTTAAACTCTACGAATTCAAAATGAAGTGTTGCATTTTTGTAATAAAACTTTTTTATTGTAATAAAATTGGTATATAGTTGTTATTTCCAGATTTCCACAAACAAAGATAGAAATCAATGCTTATTATGCATGCATTAAAACACAACAGTCAAGCATGTGCTTAAAAATCATATGTAACAAATTTATAGGCTTCCTGAAAGTAACAATTTGGGAAACAGAATCTTGCCAACAAATGACAGCATTGACTAAACCAACTCCAATAAACGATTCTCAAACAGGCATTAAAACATATTAGTGAAAGACTTACCACACTTTCAGGAACTCCTGGAGGGGGTAAGGAAAGGTTTCTTGGTGGAGGACCACTGAGATATGATCTCTTGTCAAAACGCCATTCTCCAATTTTCCCATAAGTCAGTTCTCCCTAATGACCGAAAAAGAAAGAGTCATTTCCCTTAAAGAAAAAAACTAATTACCCATTCCCCTGAGGTCAAAGCGCCAACCAATTAGTCTATATGGTCCAGATGTTTGTCTTTTTATTTATTTTCAATCTTTTTTTTTTTTTTTATGATCCTTAAATCTCCCTAGACCTCACTAAACTACCCTATTAAGCTCCAATAATCCCTAATAAACCCCAATAACCCCCTATAAACCCCCTAATAAACCCCAATAACCCCCTATAAACCCCAATAACCCCCTAATAAACCCCAATAACCCCCTATAAACCCCAATAACCCTTAATAAATCTTTAACTCTAAACCTACTAAACCATTTTTCATTGAAAATAAAAGGAACTGAAGAAAAAAAAGAGTTGTTCAAGAAAAAGAAAACGAGAAAAGTTGTGCCACCATGTTAATTGTAAAAATGCATGCAAAAAGATAGATAGTGAAACAATTGCAGTTAAACCGTCTTTCATGATAAATTGAAAGGCAAAAGAAAGTACAGAGAGGGAGAGACCTTTAAATTATAGTCGCATCCATAAGTATAATGGATGATGAACCTCTTCCCAACTTCCAAATCCCATGGAGGCTGAACCTTAAACTGAAGCATGTTAGATCTTTGTGCGACTTCAGGCAATAAATAAAAAAACAAACAAAATAATAACAAATCAAAAAAAGTATCATTCAAACCTGCAGCATAAAGTCTTTATGAAGAACATGTCGCACGCCATGCAATGCAGATGCTATAGCATATGCATACCTTCAGCAAAGAAATGACACCAACATCAGATAGAATATTAGCAATCTCATGATCCTTTTACAGCCCAGTGGACCAAAACTAACTAATAATTCTAGATTATTACTCACATCTCAAGCACCCATCCAAAAGCCTTATCAGTCTCTGGGTCATCTTTCATTGTCAAAGAAACATTCACCCATGTGGGAGCAATTTCCTCCAGCAAGGACTGAAGTAGATAACTTGGTAAGTGCACATTTAAAAAGTATGGTTTGTAGTGAAAGTAAAATGGTGAGCCTGATTGCAACATAATTAATAATTATTATGAGATGCTACTGCTGATGATATGAATAAAGCATACACACATATCACGCACATACATAGACATGTATATATAAGAATAAATGTTCCATCATTCATAATCAAATCCATTCAGAAACTACACTAGCAATAAAATATTTTACCTTCTGTATGATTCAAATCAGAATTGCCAATTGGATCAATATCAGTTAACTTTTTCCTCATGATGAAATTTCCTATTTATTTCCTCATTTCGAAAGTATGGTTCGTATAAAGAGTTAAATGGTCATCCTGATGACAAGATAACTATAACAATGATGAGGATATCAATAGTGCACACACACAGAGGCTTGCACACACACAAACACACTATTTGAAAAAAACAAATGTTCCATCATTCACAATCACATCAATACCAAATTACCTTCTGTATGATTCAAATCAGAATTGCCAATTATCAATATCAGTTAACTTTTTCCTCATGATGAAATTTCCTATTTATTTTCTCATTTTGAAAGTATGGTTCGTATAAAGAGTTAAATGGTCATCCTGATGACAAGATAACTATAACAATTATGAGGATATCAATAGTGCACACACACAGAGGCTTGCACACACACAAACACACTATTTGAAAAAAACAATGTTCCATCATTCACAATCACATCAATACCAAACTACATTAGCACTAAATTATTTTACCTTCTTTATGATTACAGGAGAATTGCCAATTGGATCAATATCAGTCACAGGACCTTTTTCCACAGGATAAAATTTCCTAATTATTTTCTCATTTTCAGCTGGTTTAATGTAGAAAAATGGAAACCCTGCTGGACTGTTTCCATGAGCCAAGTTGGGCAAAGGATTTACAAATATGTGGTCAGGTTCGGCCATTAGAATGTATCTGCATTGATCATGATAGAGACCAGCTTTCTGATTTCATCAATGAAGAGAGGAAAAGTTTTCAAGAAATTCAAAAAAAAAAAAAAANAAAAAAAAAAAAAAAAAAAAAAAAACAACTTACTCTTCCTCAATTGTTGCTTTCTCCAGCCATTGCAAAAAAGCCCATGGTCTATTTAGGACAATATAGCCCTGGGTACAACATTAAATTAAGTCTGAATAAATTTTGGTAGCAGTAAAACAGAAACCCATAATGCAGCCAAAATGAACATAAATTTGAAAAATATGGAACAAAAGAAAAATAATAATAAAAATAATATTAAATAGTCCTGAAGTCAATATAAATAGCTTAAACCTTCTGGGTATGTAAACACATATCTGCCAATTAAAACAAAATAGTTGGATCTGCCAGTTAAAATCAAAATAAACTGACAATGTATGTCAGTGTTAGATAGTTCAAATAGTCTGGAGTAATGTACATTGCCTATGCAATGAGATTCAGGACACCCATTCATCTTTTTGCAGTGAAAAGTTTCATTTCAACTACTATTCCATGGGTGCACACCCCACTGTTGCCTTCATTAAAAACACAGAGTTGCATGAAATGGAAAGAACTCCAGTTAATTATTATTTGTTATAAATCTCAGCATTCTTTCAATATATAAAATGTCTAGCATATGAATAACCAAAGATATACATTTAAACTAATCTACACCAGAAAGAAAAAAATAATACCACAAATCTGTTATAGGTATCACCTAGGTTCATTATAGGTCAAAAAAGTATGGATGATGAGCATATTAATCTGATTCACCTTCCCAATAACCCTTTGTCATGTAATGGTATCTTCATATCTGATATATGGCTCTTCTATGACTAATGATATTTAGGGAGATTTCTAGCATATGACTGTTTCAATATCTACTTTCTGTCACGTTAATTTTGTTAATGTTAAAAATGGTCAACATTTCATATTTATTTTTGCATATTAATCTGTTCCTCTGATACTGGGTAGGCAAACTGTATGAGGACGAACCAATAAGAAGACTGAAAAAACTATTTCGAATTGGTATTTTATTAGTGATCCATAAATGAATGACTAAGCTTAAAGCTTTAATTAGATGGGAAAATAGTTCCCTACAAATCTTGACACAGAAACATAAGTAAACCTTGACTAAGTAGTGTCAATTCAACCAGAAGTTACAACTTTCATTATCCTGTCACAACCACCTCATCACATGGAACGAAGAATATGCTTCTCATTCATTTTGGAACTTTTTAACTCCACTTATGGTTGGGGTGTTAGATTGTAATAAACAGAACTTGTAAAAGTAAGTATGCTTGCAGGAAAAATGCAAATGTTTAAACAAAAAAATTTAATGTACTCAAAAGGCAAGATATTAACACTACGACACTTTCTAGTATATTTCTCTCATATTGTTCAAATTTTTTGAAAAACATAATTAAATTTATAAAACCAACAAGCCTAATCAATTAGATTTGAGTCACTTCCTCCCATAATTTTAATTTCATTTAAACAAATGGAGTGACCGAGGGAATTCATGTTTTGTGACATTATTCACATTCCTTCCCTGCCATCATGAACATTAAGCCTTCTAAATTTGGAACTGGCTACATATCTGCAGAACCATTCTCAAATTCCATTGACACAATTTATAAAAAACCCTTAAAATTTACAAAATACAAGCAATGTCATACAGGGATATTTAAAGAAGAGAGAACTAGCTCATTAGATAAATTGAAAAATTATACAAAGTGCAGAAGTGAAGCAAATTCGTACTTTCAAGGATAATGAATGCAATAGGAAGAGAGATAACTGATACAACAGTGGCAAAATAAATTCTCACCCGATCCATGCCCTCTGGAAGAGGATCAACCACCACAGTTGGAATCTCCTCCATCAAATTGTCAGCATTTCCAGAATGCAAAACTCGAGTGAACTTTCCCATATCTGATCCAGGCACATCTTTTAACTTCTTGTACCAGTAATACATAATCCGACACTGCCATTGGCTATAGGGAGCATCAGTGGCCGTGAGAGCAACATGAAACTTTGAATTGAAATTTCCTGCTCTTTTCACCTTCTCAGGTCTCTGAATCATGGGCTCTTTTAACAAGTCTAACCCATCTGCTCCCCAAAGCCCCGAGTACGAAGCTTTGTTGTGTATTATCATGGTTAGCAAATTATATGTTGCAAAGACGAACCCAAGTGCCAAAAGCACCAAAAGTATTGATGATGCACGCCCCATGCTTTTTCTCCCAGTCATTTTTATGTCTCAATTAGAAGTACCTGGACTGTAAAACCTCAAAATTCAACTCATTTTTGCTACCTACAAAATCTTTTAAATACAAACTTATTAAGCCCATGAAAACCCTCCGCTTCAAAACTCAACTAGACCAATATAGGAAAGACACACTCTAACTCATTAAACACCATCCTTTTTCAAACTTCCACCGAGTCAATCACAAACCCAGAAACAAGAAAAGGAAAATTCTGCATTACGATTACAAGAGAGAAAATAATTTGTTAAGTTATCACAGTTGGTGTTAGAAGAATGCATTTCCACTAACCAATAAGATGAGCATAAATATTAATTCCAGACACTACCCAAAGAACTAGAAACTTCTAAGTTTCCAACAAACAAAATAATTCAGAACTACACAATCCCATTAATTCAATAAAAAATAAAATGAAAAAGTCATACTTAAACTAGAATTCAGAGGATTATGAATTTGACACACACAGATCTAGAGTGAATATAACCAAATGGGGAACTAAAAACTCAAAAAAGAGCAAGATGGAAACAGAGAGAGAGAGAGTCCATTAATTCAATAAAAAATAAAATGAAAAAGTCAAACTTAAACTAGAATTCAGAGGATTATGAATTTGACACACACAGATCTAGAGTGAAAATAACCAAATGGGGAACTAAAAACTCAAAAAAGAGCAAGATGGAAACACAGAGAGAGAGAGAGAGAGAGAGAGAGATGAAGCAATAAAGTGAGATTTCTCCCCCCCAGAAAAAAAAAAACCAATAAAACTGAAGGCACTTTGTAACAACAATTTAAAAGAGAAATGAATGTGAATGAAAAAGAGCCATACCTGAACGGCACACTCTGATTCTCTGGGAGCCAGAAAGAGAGAAAAGAAAGATTTTGGAGGTTCTTCTTTTCAACGCCAGCTGGGAAACCCGCTTGATTCTTGGGAGGTTTGAAAAGTCGGATACTGAATGTTGTTTGAAAACCATGACGAGTCAGACTAGACAAAATAGAAATAAAGAAAAAAGACAAACATATATAATATAGCACCGAAGAAAACAAAGCTATATAATATTTGCCAAAAAAAGGACAAAAATTAATAAAAGCTAGAGTTGACCGTAGACTGCATAAATTTGACTTTATAGAGCTGGTGAGGTCTCAATATTAAGTTCAAGTTTGGTTCCTTAAGATTATAAAACACTGATAATTATTAAGGCCAATGCTAGCTGCCTTCTCTATTTACCTTCTCCATTTGCCTTCTCCTTTCTCATAATGCCATGTATACTTCATTAATTTTTAAATACAAACTTCTATACTTTAAAAACACAAAGCATTAAAAGTCATTTCTTTTTCAATTTATATTTCTTAAAAAACATTAAATAAATTTTTATTTCAAATTAAATATTAACAAATTAAAAAATAATATCTTTACCTATTCCAAAAACAACAGATCTGAACTTTAATACTTTGAATGAGGCAGCCACTTCCGACTCTAGATGGCCTTCTCCGGTGCCTCATTCTGACGCAAAATCTTTGACGTCGTCAGTTCCCTCTACCGCCACCACACCGAAAATGACGCTACTCCAGCCAGTCTTCCCACTTCTCTCGCCGCTGCTGCTAGATCAACCGCCAACCAGTCCAAAGAGAGAGTCGGAAAAGGTGAAAGCGAAATCGGATAAGATCTTGGATCTCCTGAACCTCACGGCGGACTGGTCAGAGGCCGAAAATGACACTGTGACGAAGAGGAAAATGGAGGCGCTGGAAGACTTGAAGCGTGTGGCGAGATACTTGTAGGTTGAAGACTCTTCAACGAGGAAGGAGATGGCGAGCAACGTAAGGTTGCTTTCGGTTTGGGCTCTGACCAAATTTTGTTTGTTGTATGTCATTTTCTTGTTTTAATTTCGTTTCCAATTTATAATTATTCTTCTTGCTTGTTGCAAGCACTTTTTTGGGTTTGATTAATTCAGCTTCTTCATCATCAGCTTCTTGCTTTGAATTTGATTAATTCAGTAATTTATTTAATTAGTGGTTTGTTCATCATCATCCACCGCCTCTCCTCCAACAAATGGTCAGGTAAAATACAGGGGATAGTGGTCGGGAGGGAAGGAAAGGGAGAGCGGTGGCGTGAGGTGTGGTGACGGT
>QANT01008405.1:0-12522 GCA_003254885.1 Purshia tridentata | reverse complement strand
GGTGTTTGAGGTCGATGGTGTCGGTGCTGTTGGTGGAAGGTGGTGGTGATGGGCATGAAAGATTGAGGTAGCTGAGGGTGATGGTGTTGGGGGTGTTGGTGCTGTTGGTGCTGTTGGTGCTGGTAACGGTGCTGGTGCTGGTAATGGTGGCGGTGGTGGCCATGTTGATGATGTTGTTGGTGACGGTGACGGGGGGTGTGGCTTTGATACTGATGAGCAAAGGCAGAGTGCTGAAGAAGAGAATGCTGATTGGGAGATAGGAATGGTCGTTGAGCGCCATCGCCTTCTTTCTTTCTTTGTTGTTGTGTGAGAAGAGGGGTTGGGTGGCTTTATAGTTATTCTACTAGATTTTTTATATACAGAGCAAAGTACAGTTAATACCTTTGAGATCAGGTGTTTCATGACTATATAGTTGGGGTCCAAATTAAATCAGGTGTTTCATATGGCAGCATTGTACATTTGTACTAGTAAATCAAAAATAAACCAAATATCACACATTCACACTCTATCTGTATAGTGATTGCCAATCAAATACTTTGAGGTATAAACCTTTGACGTCATTACCAAAAAAAAAAAGGTTTTATTCACGTGAATCACCTCTTGGTTGGTTGGTTGGCATTTAAGTTCAAGGAAGGCTGCCTCCTTGATTGGTGTCATTGGCTGCCTCTCTTTGGTTGGTGTCATTGGCTGCCTCCTTGATTGCCGCTCATTTTTTATTTATAACTAATTTTGCCAAGATATGATGTACCAGAAATGCCCTTGAATAAAGGTGAGTCAGCCTTCTAGGTCAACAAAGATGTGGGATCTCAAAAAAATGCCACGTCATCACTTAACGTTTGATCGAAGAGTTAGACTGACAGAAGTAATGAAGTGTGAATCAATTAAAATGGTAGTATGCACATTGAAACATTTGAGTTCAAGTTATGGACCAAGTGATGTAGCTAGGGCTTTACTTTTTTTGGACCAAGACTTGGGCTTTTCCAACAATCAATCACAAGCTTATGTCTCAAAGTGACTATATTTCATCAAAAGATATTTTTACGTGTTATTCTTAGTTATTAAATTCTAAATTAAGTTAGTTAAAGAATCTATGGATTTTTCTAGCTTCTATGGGGAAGCATGGTAAGGGCTGGGTGTGGGAAACCCATCACAGCCAAACAAGATTTCCCGCACCCATGCCCTTATTATTCTTCCACATGGGAGAAGTACTCAAGAATATATAGCCATATATATACATATGGCTAATTTAATTCGTTTGATCAATTTTGTGAAGATTAATCATGATATATACTTGGATTGGAATAAGGCTTGGTAGCCATTGTTGTTATGGGTCTTCAAATTCAAGTTATAGATAGTGGATTATGGTCATGTAAATATGTAATAATAGATCGAGTTATTCAAATTATTCTTAGCATGCGTGGAAATTTAATGTGGAACTTTCGTTTATGTTGAGGGTTCATGTTACTATATGGCATTGAACTCATGTAAGCTAAATATTGAACCTTTTGTTACTATGCAGGTTCATATTTCTGTACTATAGGAATTTACTTTCTTATGAATACCTTCATTCGTGTTAGTCAAAATTATACTATAGAAATTACTTGTGCTTTCTATGATTGTTCCTACTAGCTGTTTGTAGGGTGTTTTATTTTAGTTATCCGATTTGATAAAAAATGGTATGCCTGGAAAAGTGGAAATTGAATATAAACGTTTAGTTTGTTAAGGGTTCATGTTACCATATATATATGGGGAATTAAAATTTTTACAAATCACCCTTAAATTAGTTTTATGTAATTACTGTTTTTTTGCCGTATTATTTTATGTACCTACAATAATTTTATGCACGTACATAATATTTTGTGTGTGTTGATTTATAGATTTATTGCATTCAATTATAAAAATCAATCAACTAAATCTCTAAAATTTATGAATTTAATTCAATTTATTCTTATTAATGACAATGACAAACTTAGTAATTACAAATTGCTTTTTACTTATCTGTTTGGTAAAAACAATGCTTCACTTACTCTCTTTTTTTGCTTAACCTTCATTTTTTCAAAAAACAAAAAGTTACCTACAAATATGCTATTATTTTTTAGTATAACTGTATAACCTTATAATTAAAAATGAGTGACTAAGAAGGAAAGCATTAGGCATAGTGCATGCCTAATGTATAATTACTGATTATTATTCATGCAAATATATTGAAAACGGGATAACATATTGCGGCCTAGCTAGCAGCCTAGCATTAATATGATACGTAGCACTTAATCATTTTTATATATATCTGGATTAGGCCCATCACCGATTCACCGTGAACCGATTTGTCATCCATGGGTCCAACACCGTGGACCGCCAGGGTGGCGCTGACGTGCTGACGTGGATTAGAAGTTGCTTTCAAGCGGTGTCGCTGGTGGTGGTGATGGGGGTGAAAGAGAGAGGTGTTTGAGGTCGATGGTGTTGGTGGTGTCGGTGCTGCTGGTGGTGCCGTTGCTGGTAGTGGTGCTGGTGCTGGTAATGGTGGTGGTGGCGGCCATGTTGAGGATGTTGTTGGTGACGATGACGGTGGTGGGGGGTGAAGTCGCATTAGAACTTGGGGTCCAAAATAAATCAGGTGTGGATTTGATACTGATGAGCAAAGGCAGAGTGCTGAAGAAGAGAATGCTGATCGGGAGATAGGAATGGTCGTTGAGCGCCATCGCCTTCTTTCTTTCTTTGTTGTTGTATGAGAAGAGGGGTTGGGTGGCTTTGTAGTTATATACTAGTAGATTTTTTATATACAGAGCAAAGTACACAGTTAATACCTTTGAGATCAGGTGTTTCATATGGCAGCATTGTACATTTGTACTAATAAATCAAAAATAAACCAAATATCACACATTCACACTCTAACTATATAGTGATTGCCAATCAAATACTTTGAGGTATAAATACCTTTGATGTCATTACCAAAAAAATAGGTTCATTCACGTGAATCACCTCTTGGTTGGTTTAGCATTTATGTTCAAGGAAGGCTGCCTCCTTGGTTGGTGTGATTGGCTGCCTCCTTGATTGCCGCTCATTTTTTATTTATAACTAATTTCCAAGATATGATGTACCAGAAATGCCCTTGAATAAAGGTGAGTCAGCCTTTTTGGTCAACAAAGATGTGAGACCTCCAAAAAATGTTATGTCATCACTTAACGTTTAACGTTGGACTGAAAGATTATACTGACATAAGTAGTGAAATACATGTCAATCAATTAAAACAATAGTGTGTACATTGAAAAAATTGAAACATTTGGATGTAAGTTATGAAACACTTTAAATTTCAAGATTTCAAGGGTGTAAGTTGTAATTTGCTCGTATATTTATGCTGCTAACCAACTCAACTTTTGCTGCCAAATCTTTTTTGGACTTTCACTTTGAAAGCTAGTAATTAGTTGGTCATGGTAAGGGTATTTCAGGGTTTCCAAGTGATGTAGCTTGGCCTTTTCTTTTTTGGACCAAGACTTGGGCTTTTTCATCAATCACAAGCCCATAATTAGTGACTATATTTCATACCGCATACGATGAAATACTTACTCTTAACATAAAAAAAAATTACTACATGTTATTATTAGTTTTTAAATTCTAAGAATATATGGATTTTTCTCACATGAAATTGTAAAATTGCGTGACTGTGATGGGTTTCTCGCACCCAGCCCTTACCATGCTTCCGCTTCCGCGTGGGAGAAGCACTCAAAAATTTATATACCATATATATATATATGACTAATTTAATTCGTTTGATCAATTTTGTGAAGATAAATCATGATATTCAGATTGGAATAAGGCTTGGTAGCCCTTGTTGTTATGGGTCTTCAAATGCAATTTATAGATAGTGGATGATAGTCATGTAAATATGTAACAACAGATCGAGTTATTCAAATTATTCCTTGGCATGTGTGGAAATTTAATGTGGACCTTTCATTTATATTGAGGGTTTATGTTACTATGTGGCATTGAAATCATGTAGGCTAAATATTGAACCTTTTGTTGCTATATATGCAGGTTCATATTTCTGTACTATAGGAATTTACTTTCTTTTGAACACCTTCATTCGTGTTAGTCAAAATTATACTATAGAAATTACTCTTGTGCTTTCTATGATTGTTCCTACTAGCTGTTTTTAGGGTGTTTGATTTAGTTATCCTATTAATTTGATAAAACATGGTATGCCTGGAAAATGGGAAATTGAATATAAACTTTTAGTTTGTTGAGGGTTGATGTTACCATATATGGGGAATTAAAATTTTTATAAATCACCCTCAAATTAATTTGAAAGAGGGGAAAAAATTGGAAAAATTAATTTTGTTGAGCTAGAGAGTTAGGAATTATGGAAATAAATAAATATTATACACTGAGTGTCAATTATCAAATTCATCAACATGGTGGCTGGAATCATGGGATGGAGGATTGAGAGTTTAACAACTGTTTGGAAATTTTGGGTACGTGGAAAAGTCTACAACAAGATCACACCTACCCAGTCACGTACCCACTATAACACCAAGGAAAAGTCGATCTAGAACAAGACTTTTAAAAATGCATGTTTTTATAAAAAGATAATAAAAAGAATCATGCCAACATCACTAGCCCAAGACAACATATTAATACCAACTAATTTAAATTAATAGCATACTGATACTATAATTATATACTTTTTTAATAGATACCAAATAATTAAAATAATTTTTAATAGCATACTGATACTATAATACCAACATTAATACCAACTAATTCAATAGATTACCAAGCTAAAGACTGAAGCTTTTGTTGCTATATATGCAGGTTCATTTTTCTGTACTATATTAATATACTTTCTTTTTTTATGAAAACCTTCATTTGTGTTAGTCAAAACTATAGTATAGAAATTACCAGTGCTTTCTATGATTGTAAGGTATTTCTCAAGGGCACCCTACTAGCCGTTTGTAGCCGTTTGTAGCTTGTTTTTTTTTTGAGTTATCCGATTTGATAAAGCATGGTATGCCTGGAAATTGAATGTAAACGTCTAGTTAATTAATTTGTGTTGAGGGTTCATGTTACTATGTGGAATTGAGCTTATTGTAAACTAAACATTGAAACTATTTTTGTTGCTGTGCTATAAGAATTTGCTTTCTTATGGACAGTACACCTTCGTTCATGAATTGTTAGTGGTAGTCAAAAAGTTCAAATATGTGCTTTTGATAGGGGAATGCAAGTTGGAAAAATGCTGAACTAGGTTACTGGCATAGATGAGTATGTGTTGCTTTAGCTCTTCAGTTGTGAGGGTTTTTTTCTTCATGTCAATAGAATTAGCCCTATTTGACCTGACTGCTTATTAACCCTCTGTTACTTATTAGTGCTTAATTATCCTCTGTTTTATTGTGTATGTGTTATAACAATGTAACTAAACTTGATGAGGTACAGATTTGTCATGAATCTATATTAGTGATTCATTGGCCTATTTTTTGATCATAAGGTTCATAAAAGGGAAAGAGGGATTCTGGGTCTTGAGTTGGGCACAAAATATTTGCAATGTGCATGGCTACTCATGAACTGGAACTAGAGTTTTTGATTTTATGAGGCCAATGCCTTCTATCAGTCACAGATAAGTTTTTGTTCATTAATTAGAAATTTCTGCTAGCATCCCAACGTTATTTGATGACAGGGTCTAGGTTTGATCAACTTATCCTTTTTATTTTTCTTTAACTAGATGTCATTAATCATGAAAACAAAAATAAGTGTATGGGTTTTTTACTCAAACACCATCTAAATTACAAGGAGTGTGCTCCCATACGGCCTAAATTTTTTTTTTTTTTTACTATTGATCACCTAAAGTTATCAATATGTGCCAAGGTGGCACCTCCAATCATTTTTTTGTTAAATCATTAACTTTTTTTCTCAAATTTCCTAATTTGCCCTCAAGTATAACAAACAAAAACAAAATCTTTTTAAGAACAAATTAGAAAATATGAGAAAAAAGTTGATGATTTAATAGAAAATTTGACTAGCGAGGTGCCACATTAATCAGTACATATTGATAATTTCATGTAGTAAAGAGTAAAAAACAAAAAGTTTTAGTGGTATGGGAGCACACTCCTTATAATTCAGATGGTATTTGTGTAAAAAAACTTAAGTCTATATATAATGGAAGGCGCTGATTCAAATTCATCAAAGAATGGTTGGACTAGTAAGTAATTACTATAGGGCATATATATGCAACCAGTTTTATGTTGAATGAATGGTGTTTAATTAAGGGTCTATTAATAATTATGGCATGCCAACAAATAATGTAACTAGAAGCACTTAAAGCTGAACAAATTAATATCTACTCTACTTAGACAAAACTTCTACTCCACCTACATAATGGCTAAAAACTCTCAACTCACATATCAATCCTATTTTGGTCTTCTATAATTTTCTAAACTCTTAAACGAATGGTTAATTTTTCAATAGACTTATGCAAACAAGTTATTTTATACAAAAACTTATATTATTTTTTTCTTTTATTTAAAAAGTTAATTAATTACAAATAAATCAATAAAACAAATAAAAAAACAAACATTTAAAAAATTACATTTAAATCAATAAAACATTTCAATATTATATAATGGACAATTCAAATTTTCTTTTCCCATAAAGGTCAATGAGTTTTGAAATTATAATCCATTTCAGTCACTAAGCACAATCTACTTTTGGTCAATAGTAATGAAAAAGAAATTATAAAAAAATGCATTAATTTAAAATATAATTGTGAAATATTTTATTGATTTAAACCAACTAGCTTTGATTGACAACTATAACAGTATGGATGGTGAGATGAGGTTGGTAAATTGGTCACAGTAGATGTGAGAGGAAAAAACACCATCAGAGTGTTTGGTAAAATTGTGTTGTTGAGGTGAAAGAAAAAAACCCATCAGAGTATTTGGTAAAATTTTAATGTAAAAATATTGTGTTTGTATATAATAACTAAAATTAACATGATGCTGAAAGTGTTTTTTACTTATCTGTTTGGTAAGAACAATGCTTCACTTACTTTTTCCTTTTGCATGACCTTCATTTTTTTCAAAAAACAAAAAACTACCTACAAATATGCCAATTATTTTTTAGTATAACTGTATAACCTTATAATTAAATATGAATGACTAAGAAGGAGATCACCCTTGTAATCTCGATCAGCAAGCCTATGTCAACAAAGCAATTTGGATTAAAGCCTATGGATCCCCTAATCTCTCACTGGGCAACAAAACACAAGCCTGAAACTAGTGAGCTAGAAATTAAGCATAAAGTTGATGTAAATATACAACTCGTTTTAAGCATAATTAAGAAAAGTAAACTAGTAATTACGTACAAATCTCATCAAGGGCCAACTTGATCCTCTTCCCCAGGGACTGTTGGAATTTTAATTTCATAATAATATATCTAAATTATCCATTCAATTAAGTAGACTAAATTAGAGTTATATATGACATATATGTATACTCAGACATGCAATTGTATATAAGCTCATAGTCCACATGGGCATAGTAGCATGGTGCATTCCTAATGTATAATTATTGATTATTATTCATTGTAAATTGAAAACGGGATAAGTTGGGTGCCTCCTAATTATGGATAACATATTGCGGCCTAGCTAGCAGCCTAGCATATTTTATGATACATAGCATTATGATACGGCGGTGCGGCAATCAGACCTCCACCTCGCAGCTGCAGCAGCTGCTGCTGATGCTCTGGATTAGGCCCATCACCGAGTGGTCAGGAATGGGTCCAACGCCGTGCATGGACCGCCAGGGTGGCGCTGACGAGGATTAGAAGTTGCTTTTCAGCGGTGTCGCTGGTGGTGGTGATGATGGGGGTGAAAGAGAGAGGTGTTTGAGGTCGATGGTGTCGGTGCTGTTGGTGCTGTTGGTGGAAGGTGGTGGTGATGGGCGTGAAAGAGAGAGGAAGTTGAGGGTGATGGTGTTGGGGGTGTTGGTGGTGTTGGTGGTGTTGGTGCTGGTAATGGTGCTGGTGCTGGTAATGGTGCTGGTGGCGGCCATGTTGATGATGTAGTTGGTGACGATGACGGTGACGGTGGTGGGGGGTGTGGATTTGATACTGATGAGCAAAGGCAGAGTGCTTAAGATGAGAATTAGAATACTGATCGGGAGATAGGAATGGTCGTTGAGCGCCATCGCCTTCTTTCTTTGTTGTTGTGTGAGAAGAGGGATTGGGTGGCTTTATAGTTATGCTACTAGGTTTTTTATATACAGAGCAAAGTATAATTAATACCTAGATCAGATGTTTCACGACTTGTATCTAAAGTCGCATTAGTCCATATAATTGGGGCCCAAAATAAATCAGGTGTTTCATATGAATTAGCAGTATTGTACACTTGTACTAATAAATCAAAAATAAACCAAATATCACACTCTAACTGTATAGTAATTGTATAGCGATTAGCATTTAAGTTCAAGGAAGGCTGCCTTCTTGGTTGGTGTGATTGGCTGCCTCCTTGATTGTCGCCCATTTTTCATTTATAACTAATTGTGCCAAGATATGATGTACTAGAAATGCCTTGAATAGAGGTGAGTAAGCCTTCTAGGTCAACAAAGATGTGGGACCTCCAAAAAATGTCACATCATCAATTAACGTTTGACCGAAGGGTTAGACTAATAGAAGTAGTGAAATATAAGTCATTTAAAACGATAGTGTGTACATTGAAAAAATTGAAACATTTGAGTGCAAGTTATGAAACGCTCTAAATTTCAGGGGTCTAAATTGTAATTTGCTCATATATATGTTGCTAACCAACTCAAGTTTTGCTACCAAATCCCTTTAATTAGGACTTTCTCTTTGAAAGTTGGCACTTAGTTGGTCATGGGAAGGGTATTTCGGGGTTTCCAAGAGATGTAGCTAGGCCATTTCTTTTGTTGGACCAAGACTTAGGCTTTTTCAACAATCAATCACAAGCCGATGACTCAAAGTAACTATATTTCATACTGCATACCATGAAATGCTTACTTTTGTCATCCAAAGAAATTACTACATGTTATTCTTAGTTATTAAATTCTAAATTAAGTGGGGTGTATTGTATATGAATTTTAAAAGACTTTTATAGAGTTTAAAAGTCATGTGGTATTCAATTAAGACTTTTAAATATTTTTAAAAAGTTCGTAAAAATCTATACGTATTCAATTAAGAATGTTAAGGAGTCTATAAAAGTCAATGTAATATTCAATTAAGACTTTTAATGACTTTCAAAAAGTTCATAAAAATCTATGTGTATTAAAAAAGTCATAGGCTTTTATAGACTTCATTTAATGATGGATTTTTAAGACTTTGGAAGACTTTTATGTGTATTTCAAAGTCATTATAAGTCCGCCCTCTTCTCTGCGAATTTATAAGGATTTCTATAGACTCTGTAAAACTCTATGAAAATATATAAATTCTGCAAAAATCTACAACTTGAAAAAAGTCTATGAAAGTCTTTATAAATCTATATACACTACACCCCTCTAAGTTAGCTAAAGAATATATGGATTTTTCTAGCTCCTATGGGGAAGCATGGTAAGGACTAGGTGTGGGAAACCCATCACAGCCACACAAGGTTTTCCGCACCCACCCTTACCATGCTTCCGCATGGGAGAAGCACTCAAGAATATATACACCATATCTATTTGGCTAATATTTTAATTTGTTTGATCAATTTTGAGAAGATCAATCATGATAGTTGGATTGGACTAAGACTTGGTAGCCATTGTTGTTATGGGTCTTCAAATTAAATTTATAGATAGTGGATGATTGAGTTGATATATGTATATATATATGGCTGGATGATGGTCATGTAAATATGTAATAGTAGATCGAGTTATTCAAATTATTCCTTGGCATGCGTGGAAATTTAATGTGGAACTTTCATTTATGTTGAGGGTGTAAGTAATTTAACTAAAATAGCATAAATAGCACATCGGAAATTAAGTGAGTTTTACCTCCAGCCATGGTTGTTCAAGCTATGAAATCAATGGCCTCTGCAATCAATAAGCTCTCTGACTATTTCTGTAAAAACTAAAGATAACTCAGAAGATCTTCTGGCCTATAGCTTACTTGAGTGTGCCTTATTGATGGTATACACATGCATATTTATAAGCTAGTCCAGGGACCTTCATTGAACGATCGTGAGATTAACTGACTCTTATTTGTTCCTACCATCAAGGAATATGGCTCAACTAATCTCTCCCACTACTAGAGTCCTAAATGATATGTGTAGTTTGACTATTTCTCACCCAACGGTCTGCTATTTTGTTTAACATAAATATTTAAACTAAATATAATCTGAATATCAGTATGGCTTAGTTATACAAATTAGGGAACTCAACTGTGGGTCACATTAAGTCGGTTTAATAGACGGGCCCAACAGAGGGTCCAGGTTACTATGTGGCATTGAACTCATGTAAGCTAAAGATTGAACCTTTTGTTGCTATGCAGGTTCATATTTCTGTACTATAGGAATTTACTTTCTTATGAACACCTTCATTCATGTTAGTCAAAACTATACTACAGAATATACTTGTGCTTTATATGATTGTTCCTACTTGTTTTAGTTATCCGATTTGATAGAGAGAGACTGTGTGTGTGCGTGTGTGTGTGTGGCTGGAATCACGGGATGGGAGAATTTGTGAGAAAAAAAATGGAACAATTTGGTTTTCATGTTCCAATTATGTTGTAATTCTCATGATCAATGATATATTCATCTTGTTTCTGTAATTCCTAACTCTGTAGGTTAACAAAATTATTTTATTCAATTTTTTTTCCCTCTTTCAATTAATTTAAGGGTGAGTTTTAAAAATGTTAAGTCTAAGGTTACTTTTATGCAATATTACTCAAATTGATTATATTTTGGTCCCCTGCGCGCAATTGATATTTGTCACAATGAAATTAATCATGTATCTCGCTTTGATTATATTCCTCCCAGACTATTGAGGTTCTTGATCCCGACCATCAATGTGTGGTGGTGGTAACCCCTTCAATGCTTGCCAGTATTAGTGAAATCAAGCACCATTCAATTGAGGAAGAGATGCAGTTACTAAATACTAAGAAGACTATTGAAAAAGGCAAATTCTGAAGAGTTGAGAACATTGCATAGAATATTCTGCAGTGAGTCACAAAGCGCGAAATCAAGAGGCATTCACATCATTGGTTGAAGAGATCCAGAAAAATGTAGAGAAATAATGAAAAGTAGTAGGTCCCCCATCATTCTTTCTTTCTTAAGAGATCCAGAAAAATGTAGAGAAATAATGAAAATTAGTAGGTCCCCCATCATTCTTTCTTTCTCATTCAAGGTAGCTTCTTATATTATTTAGTGATTCATTAGGCCTGTTCTTTGATCATAAGGTTCATAACAGGGAAAGAGGGTTGCTGGGTCTTGAGTTGATTAGATAAGTCTTTGTTCATTAGAAATTTCTGCTAGCCTCCTAACTTTATTTGATGACAGGGTCTAGGTTTGATCAGCTTATCCTTTTTATTTTTCTTTAGCTAGATTAGAAGTCATTAATGAAAAGAAAAATAAGTGTATACAAGGTGCTGATTCAGAGTCATCAAAGATTGGTTAGACTAGTAAGTAAGCAACTATAGGGCATATGCAACCAGTTTTATGTTGAATGAATGGTGTCTATGCTGGACTTATAGACAACAATAAAATTAAGGCTCTGAATTATATCAAGCAAACCACATAGACCGACAGAAAACAAGTAGAAAACATGATCAAAGAACAAACCTAGTATACTATGAATTCCTAGTAGGTGTTGGAATCCAAATATTTTGAGTTTCCATAATCTATCGAAAAAGTTTTTGTGTATATATATAATCCCATATTCCCATGCCCACCCCAATCAAAATGACTAGAGCTATATTTTTACTGTACTAAGAGACATTCTATACATTTGATTGTACGAACATACCATGACTCACTCACAATACCTCAGTTTGGCAATTAGGGCCAATTTGAGATTGATGTGCTTTTAAAAAAAATTGATTCTAGTGTATTGTGAGAATAATCAGCTGTGAAGTAAAGTAGTTACATGTTTGGTAAATTGTGTTGTTAAAAGTGATGTGAGAGGAAAAAAACACCATTAGAGTGTTTGGTAAAATTTTAATGTAAAAATGTTGTGCCTGTATATAATGACTAAAATAGATATAACGCTAAAAGTGCTTTTTACTTATCTGTTGGGTAAAAATAGTGCTTCATTTACTTTTTATTTTTGCATAACCTTCATTTTTTCAAAAATACAATATGCCTATTATTTTTTAGTATAACCTTATAATTAAAAATGAGTACCTAAGACAGAAATCACCCTTATAATCTCAGCAAGCCTATGTCAACAAAGCAATTTGGATTAGTGATGCAACAAAGCCTATGGATCCCCTAATCTCTCACTGGGCAACAAAACACAAGCCTGAAACTAGTGAGCTAGAAATTAAGCATAAAGTTGATGTAAATATACAACTTGTTTTAAGCATAATTAAGAAAAGTAAACTAGTAAT
>QANT01008404.1:0-13030 GCA_003254885.1 Purshia tridentata | reverse complement strand
GTACATATATGCAGAGAATCCATTGCATCTTTTACTATTAGGAGTAAGGATTAGCTTTCCAAACTGATGTAATTACTGCAGAGTGCAGACAGAGAGCATTTTACAGAAAGCTCCAACCACCTTTTTTGTTCTCTTTGCAGTGAGAGTCACAGAGAGAGAGAGAGAGAGAGTGTGATTCCTTGCTTGGGATGAGAAGTCTACGTGAAGAAAAGGAGAAATGGAATATACAGCAGATCAGGTTGGTAAATTAATTGGTATCTTATAAAAGTAATTATATACATATATCCATATATGTTATGTACTACTTATGTCTATGGTTGATTCATTTGGGTTGTGTGTTGGTTCGTATGTATGTGTCTGTCTAAGAATTGTAAATGTCTTTAAGGACACTCTAGGTTGACACTGCAGCTAAAGTCCCAAACCCAACCAGCCCATCTCTCTCTCTCTCTCTCTCTCTCTCTAAAGAGGTAAAACGTCCCTGAGAATCAGTAGGTTGCCCTCTCTCCACTCTAGCCACCCTTTAACTAATTAAGTTTGGTTTCTTAATTATTTGTAATTAACTAACTTATTTCCCTAAATAAACTTTTTTTAAATTATTACAATCAAACCTGGGGACGACAGAAAAAAAGAAGAAACTGAAATAAAAAAGTGCGCAGCCAATAAATAAAAAAAGAAAGAAATTAATTAGATGGATGAGTATTGATTCTTTTATACAAGCGTATATACAGAAGCATAACCAAACTTGACGTCCAAGCAACCTTTTCTCTATTTCTAGAAATTTCTTTTCCTCCCCGTTCTTTAATTTATAGCTTATTAGCTATAGCTCCTTTTCTTACCCTCTCTCTCTCTCTCTCTCTCTCTCTCTCTCTCTGTGTGCTGAGGTTGTGCAAAGACATAGTATCATCGACTATATGCATATAGAGCCATCATAGGAATTAATAAAGTATTGTGTGGCATATGGGATCGATAATATCATCAAGAAGAAGATCTAGAGCCTAGCTATATTAGCAAAAGCAGGAAAACGTGGATTAAAAGTGACAATTAATAGCTTGCTTGCTATTTTTTCGCTTTTGGGTTTTCTTAATTAGTTCTGTGAGCGTTAAGTTGTGTATATCTGGTACAAGTGAAGGAAATAACAAGAAACTTTGGGGTATCGAATGAGCCTGAAAACAAAAGCAAAAGCAGAAGATCGAGAGAGATAGATCATCATCATGACTTGGTGCAACGACTCAGATGACGAGAGGGCCATTCAGATAATTCAGCCCTCTCCTCCTCTTCCTCATAATAATAATAATAATAACAATGATTTTCGAACTACAACATGCCCATCTTGTGGCCATCATATAGAGTTCCAAGACCAGGTATATTATATTTTAAATTTGATTTATTTGTTTGTTAGGTTAAATTTTACTGTATTTAATATTTACAGGCCGGAATTATTTTTTTGTTTTTTGGATTGTGGACAACTCAATTGTGTAATATATGTATATATAGGCAGGAGGAATTCATGATTTACCAGGACTACCAGCAGGAGTGAAATTTGATCCAACAGACCAAGAAATTCTTCAACATTTGGAGGCCAAGGTGATGTCTGATACTCGAAAGCTTCATCCCCTCATTGACGAGTTCATACCAACGCTTGAGGGCGAGAATGGAATCTGCTATACTCACCCAGAAAAGTTACCAGGTTATTTATTTACTTATTTATTTTTTTTCCTCATTCATTTGATTCCAACTTGATGGGTTTCAAGGTTTTTAATTATATGTACGTTGTGATTTGAGACTGAATAATTTCTACCTAGCTAGCTAGTACATGAACTAACAAAGACTTGAGAGTCTAAATTTTCCTTTTTTAAAATAGAAAATAAATAGTTATTTTCTCCGGTGCTAATATATATACGTGTCTATTTCTAGGTGTCACATTGAAACCAACATATAACCAGCACATGGTTTTGCTTGCTTCTCCTTCAATTTACTGATTTAGTATATATGTTTTTCTCTTTGATATACTTATTGTTCTCAAGTAATACATGTTTTATATATGCACGTGAATGTTGAATGCATTATTAGTTGGCTATAGATGCTAACAGTAAACACAATCGCAGAATATAGCTATATAATATATTAAGGAGCCTCAGTTCTCTTCTTTTATTTTATTTTATGTAGATCATTTAATTAATCTAACCATGTTATAACAATACTCATTCACTCCTCGAGAGACTTAGCTAGCTAGCTCTTAGTATACATATCATTTTTAAACAACTCTTCATGAGGATGACTAATTCACAAGCATATGCTTAGTAAGTAGTAATCTATGAATTGCAACGTGTACGGGTTTGCTTGTAAATACAATGGCACCAAAATTCATTAATTATGAGATAATATTTCATGTATAAAAATGCAACACATTTTGTTTGGACATTGTGAACGTCCATGCAGGAGTAAACAAAGATGGACAAATCCGCCACTTCTTTCACCGCCCATCAAAGGCATACACGACCGGCACCAGGAAGCGGAGGAAGGTTCACACTGACGACGACGGAAGCGAGACCAGGTGGCACAAAACAGGCAAGACAAGGCCTGTAGTCGCCGGCGGTGCAGTGAAGGGTTTCAAGAAAATCCTAGTCCTCTACACCAACTATGGCAGGCAAAGGAAGCCCGAGAAGACCAACTGGGTCATGCACCAATACCACCTTGGCGATAACGAAGAAGAAAAAGATGGCGAACTTGTTGTGTCCAAGGTTTTCTATCAAACACAGCCTAGGCAATGTGGAGGTTCAGCCATGAAAGATGTGGCATTTGAACCTAAAGGTGTGCTGAATATAAGAGGTAGCGGGCATGGGCATGGGCATGATAGTAATTCTGCTCCTCCACATATTCCTCTGGCTAAGAAGGCAGGCCTTATGGAGTATTACAATGTTCCTGGTGGTGCTTTTATTAACTATGATCATCATCAACAGCATCATAATCTGAATCATGGGGGGCATAATAGAGAAAGCCCACCTCAGATAATTCCCAATTTGGTTATCCAAGGTGATGGGTCTTCGTTCATTCGATTAACAGCAGATGCAAATAAAGGAAAGCTTGACAGGAAATAGATGAGTCATATATGCTCATTCATGGCCTGCCATTGAAAAACTAGTTTAATTTTTTTGTTTTTTTGTTTTGTTTTGTTTTGTTTATATATTAATTAAGGTAGCTATAGCTAACTAGCTAGGGCAGCAATGACAATGACAAAGATTCTTTTGCTAGTTGTTGTTGCTGTGGATTGATAAGTTATTACATGCATAATGCATTAAGATTTTTTATGAGGAGAAAAAATAAAAGGAGAATAATGACCTTGGGTCATAAACTCTTAATATTAACTAATACTGTTCTTGAGGTTTTTGAGCAGCTGATCTTGGGGTGGAACTGTATAAAGATGATTATACAATACAAACTTTTATATGTTAGTCTGATATATGGGTTTAATTTTAATTTCATCATTTAATTTTCTTTTTGCTAGATCATAATTATGTACTTATGATTTCCTGTTATCTACACGTTGTTCCTTCAGAAATTTTTGACAATATTAATGTAGGAAAAAGAATGTGTGATTAATCAAGGCACACCATTATTAGATATGGATTTTTAGATTAAAAATTATATGAATTCTATAGTGGCAAATTTATTTTAATGTAAACTAATCATTATTTATTTACTACATCAAAATATTTAATTGGCACATACATTAAGATTATCCTACACATCAGTTGTTACTGCTCTTATACTCACAAATTATGTAAAGGATTTTAGTTGTTATTCTAAAGTTTTTGTTTTCTTTTTGGTCAATAGTTGTTATTCTAAAATGGATTACATGCACACAAGAAAAGGTGAATAACATATTCTTTTATGCTTACCAGTCTTCTTTCAAACTTTTGTTTTATAGTCGCTATCTTACTCCGAAAAAAATTATATTAATATTAGGGCAAAAGAACAGAGACTCTACTTGAAAAATAAGAACGTGAAGGGAAAGAAAACCTGCATATCGTAGGCCAATGCGTACTTTATATTCTGAGTAAATAATTATATTAAGGCGTAGAAGGTTCTAGAAGGCCACTGGAGACTGTGCAAGACGGCTGTCTATCTACGACATCGGACAAGGTTCTAGTTTAAGACAATGGACTAACAAACACGATGTTGGTGATCCCTTATTCATGCAGCCTATGAGAGCATTTTTCAACCCAAAAACAATCAACTATCCCATATTTCTCTTAATTTTATAGAATAAAAAAAATAATGTAAAGAATATTTCCAAAGTTCAAAGTCAAGTTCGATTAAAAAAGAGTGAAACGAAGTGAAGAAAATGTTCAGGAATACTTTTCTAGTACCTGAAGAATTGATTACGGACCAAATAACACTAGGTTGCTCAAATTAAGGTCTATACAAAGTAACAAAAAGAACTTAAAATTGTAATGTAAAAGGAAAAAAAAAAATCCACACTTGGAGATTCATCATTCATTCTCCCAACAAGAAAACACTAACAAGTTTGTCCCCAATGACTATTCACAAACACAGAATAGGTTGACTGAAACACATCCGATCTAGTCCTGCAATCAACATCAAAGGAACATACCCACACCTTTAATGCTGAAAGAAGAAAATAAACAAACTACAAAGTACAAAGACAAATACAAACCACTCATATACGTCACCTAAAGAGTTGATGTTAGATTCCAGTAGCATGAATATATTAAACTTTAGTTATGCTAAAATAAAGTATAGCTTTTAGCACAAATGCTGGTGAGGTCTACCAAAAAAAGAAAAAACCCCCGAGAACTTCGCTAGGTCCTGGACTGATCCACTGCAACGACTCCTCTAGATTACTCATTACCACCCCTGTACAAGAGCTTTAACTGGTCATGACATCTGAAGAATACATTTCTCATACAGAGCAAGGATGTCTTTTTTGTTCGGATTTCTCAACTGAAGCAGTTCGGCACCAAAATTATGTTTTGTAAGCTCTTGCTTAAGTTTCTGGACGGTGAACCTTGTATAGTCTTCTGGATTGGCTTGCTGACTGCGGGTATCTTCATCTCCCTTGAATACTGAACCACCGTCTTCTGCTTGCGTGTGCTTTAGAGGGCTAGTATTGCTTCTAGACCTCTTATTAACTTTTACAATCCGATCACTCATATCCATGTCTTGAACAGAGTCCACACCCATTTCATAGTCGTCTACCCTTGAACGCTTCCCATGGGAAGCAGTCTTTAGCTTACTATCCAATGCTGTTTCATTCAGGCGAACAGAAGTCAATTCTTGCTGGAGTGAATCAAGTTTTGCTTGTGCAGCTTGTAGCTGATGAGAGAGGGCTTCTGCTCTGTTGTTTGCATCTGCATGTGCTGCACGTTCACTGTCCAGAAGACCTTGAAGGACTTGAACTGTACTAGTTCTCTGCTCATTATTAGATTTTAATAGTGATTCTATTTCCTTCTCTCTTTCTCCAACTCTTGCCTCCAGTAGAGCAACTTTCGAGTGAGCTCCCATCTCAGATTCACGGATTCTATCTAATTCATCATCCAAGTCTGCTTTTTCCCTTTGCAAACTTTCAATTTTCCTCTCAGCCCTCTCAATTTGGGCCAATCTTTCCATTGCCAATCTCTGCATTTCGCTCTTTTCTTTTTGCGCAATATCTGCTTGAGCACGTGCTCTATCAGCTATATCAGTTGCTCTTGTGGCTTCTTTTTCGGCAACTTTACACCTTTCTTGGACTTCATCAAATCTTTTTATCTCAGATTCGTACTTTTGCTCCAAATAGATTTTCTCCTGCTCCAGTATCTTTTTTTCTCTCTCAAATGAGTGGGCCTTAGCATTTGCAGCTTCTAATTTTTCACTTAACTCCTTGACTTCGACCTTCCTTGATGATATTTCAGCATCGTAACTGTCTAGTTTTGACTTGGCAGCCTGCAAAGAATATGTCATGTTCAAGAACCACCATTGATAGATATATACATTGGTTAGTGGCATTGAAAAGTGTGAAGATTCAAACTCACCTTCAATTCTAACTTAAGAGTTGTCAAGCACTGCTCAGCGTACTCAATCCTTGCTGTCTTATCCTTTATTTCTTCTTCCTTCATATTTACCAAGAAAGAAAACAAGTCAAAACCCATTTTTAAGAGTATGGGAAACTAGAAATTTGGACTATGCATGCAGATATATATGTGCATTTGTGCTAGAGAGAGAGAGAGAGAGAGAGAGAGAGAGAGAGAGGATCACCTTGTCAGCCAAACTACTATTGAATTCTTCTCTCAAAGCATCTTCTCTCTTTTGTGTTTCCTTGTTCATCCGTTCTTGGACAATTGCTGCCTTCTCTAAAGCAGCTTTTGCTTCTCTAAAAGCAATGTCATACTTGCGTTTCCACTCCTCTGCCTCTTCATGTGCAGACTCAACTTGCTCCCGAGCAGCAGCAAGTCTTGCTTCACCAGCACTACATCGGGACTTGAGTATTGCAATTTCAGAACTAGTTTGATCTTCCTCAGCCTTCTGCTTTGACAGGACCTCTTCATATTTTCTTTTCCACTCTGAGGATTCTTGCTTTACAGAATCCAATGTCTTAACTAAGCTAGAACATCTCTCACTCAGTGAACTGGAATTACTCTGTAAATTATTTATGCGGCCCATATATTCATCAGCTAGCTTCTTCTTCTCATTAATAGCATCCTGATAACGCTTCAGATATTCAGCTTTCGACTTCTCGCTAGCATCCAGCTGCTTGGTCAGTAACCCCAACTTATCTTCTATTGAACGGCATCTCAACGTGAGAGTGCTCTTCTCTGATCCAACTTGGTCAATTAGTCTCTTGACAAGGTCAAGTATTGGACCTTCCAAACTGTATGGATTTGCATGCAGTAGACATTAATTATGCGCTCATTTATCAACAAAAGAAGGCAAAGAAAAATTCAAACCTCTTCTGCAAGAACATGGCAAGTTTCTGCCATTTTGCTGGACCATGACATGCTTTTTCATACTCTGATAGAAGACCATCAAGAACCTAGAAAACAAATTCACATTTCGTAATCAATTAATTATAATGTTAAAGAATAAAGACATCATGGGCCAACACACTGTTGAGTATATGCTTACCTTAAGAACAGTATCAATATTGGCATCACCAGCATAGCAAGCTGTTCTCAGCCTCCTTTCCATGTTTTGTATAGCATTTGTACATCGCAATTCCGCCTCCATATATGCATTCCTTTTATAATCCTGCATGAGTAACCAATTCAAATGAACAACACCAGTATATGAGATAAGCGCTAAAACATATTCACATGCATATAGACATGAGTGGTTGTCCACAAACTATATACCATCAGTCTATTACAAAAATAATCAACGTTGAATGTAAGAAAGTACATACTTAAGATTGCGATCTTTTTCTTTAATTGATTCTATGTGCTTGGGGTCAATTAAAACAACTTCTTTTTGCCATCCAATTCTACCCTTTTTTCACAGCCTACTATAATACCTTTTTTTATCTAGTACAATACCTCAAACGCCTTTTTGAAAAATTTGTGGAGAATCCCTTCATAATTCTTCCTTGATGAACCAACCCCTACAGCACCAGCATTAAATGCAGCCAGTGATTTCTGTACTGCCTCTTCATGAGTTTCCCTCAATGCAGCCTACAACATACGAAATTAGGGATTTATAACAATCATCAATAATTAAGGAGTACTTAAGAAATCATCAACTTACTTCTTCAGGCACTTTCGAACGGTCAAAAGATGACATATACACCTCAGTAGCAGAATCATATGCTCTTCGGCACTCGGCTTCTTCAACACTCTGCAAATCAATAATAGTTATACTAGGAATAATGATAATGAGAAACAAGATTATATGATGCCTCACAAAAATACCACTCACAAAGAGAGTTTATGATAAACACAAACCTGCCATGAAGAGGATATGGTAGGGACAGCACCTTTATTAAGAGCCTCAAGATAAGATTCCGTGATCCCAATTAGAACTGGACCCGTCATCATAGTTGCCCCGACTTGCTTGGGCCTCGTTCTTTCAAAAACAAACTTTGTCAATGCATCTAGCCCAGACCTAAATTCAGGCCTTAATTTGTCTAGCTGCATAGAAAATCATAGACTTCAGCACAAATAATTATAAAATAAAATAAAATTGCAGAGTTGAATTCATAACCAACAAGAGAGAGTTGAAGACATTGGTAAGTCACTGACCTGAATTTGATCAAGTCTGTGGAGATCATTCTCGTTGTTCAAAGGTCGCACAAGGGTGAAGCATTCTCTATCCGGAAATAGAGCTCGAATGGAGTCCCGTATCTATATTGAACATTCATATAGTACAATAAGCAATAACATAATTCAGAAATGACAATGCTCAATGTGCCTAGAATATCATAAATAACTAACAAATGTACATCTAAAACAAGAGAAAGAGAATGCCAGTTTAACGAAACATGTATGAACTGACAAGGCAAATTCTATAAAAAACAATGGAGCAATCTTCTCAAACAAGGAAGGGCAGATTATACCTCATTTTTGGCAGCTATGTCCTTTCCACTGCCTTCAACTGGCCTCAAAGCAATCTCTAGATAGTCACGGGGAGTTATCCTTCTATCATCCTCTACTAGATCCAGATAGAAGTCCTGAAAACAAGAAATTGAGCATTACTACAAATGGGAAGCCCTAGCACCTATTCTCCCAAATCAGTTGTGAATTCACGAGGCAATAACAATAAATACAGAATAACCACAACCATAAGAATAATATTACAGTACTTGTTCATCGATGAACAGAGAAGAAAAAAAAAGGTTCAAAATCAATTACCCTTAAAAGCCACACAAAGATTGGGGAGAACTGCCCTAGCTCAGAAGCCGTAGTTTTTCCTCCAGAGGCTTTAACACGGATATGCTTGGTCATTTGAGTGACAAGGGAGAGACGATCAAGTGCAGCTTCGTCTATACCACCCATCTAAAATAGAAGACACAAATAGACAAGAAGCAAGAAAATTAGTAGAAGAAAGATAGGCACTGTGAGCAGAGATAGTGAATCAAACTGCAAACTTCTTTTCACTTCAAATCCACCCAAACTCTTACCCACATGAACCACAAGGCTCAAGGAATAAAAGTGCATCAAGTGACAGATAATGAAGAAGAAACCATAAATCAGATTCAACAAGCAGCATTGTCAAAAAGTATCAAAGCCTCAGCAGAAGTTTCCTAACCTGGTTGTAAATGAACATGCTTGATAAGAGAACAGCTAAAGAAAATATCTGTGTGCTGTACGTTCCCTGTCAGACAAAAATAAGTTACAAATATTACAATTAGTACCAAAAGTCTTATCAGTCACCAAAAGAATACAATTGGTAGTGAACAATATCATACTGATAAAATGAACAGAGAGTAATATGTTATTATGTAAAGGAATGAAAACCAACCGTCTGATCATAAGCATCTATTCCTTCACTATCCAATAGTAAGAGATTGTATTCAGTTCCATCAAGAGCAGTTCTCCTCAAGGGTGCACTCCACAGCCATAGCCCTTTGGTACATGGGCGATGAGTTGATGCTACTTGAAATCCACTACTCCTTCCAAGAAGCTACAACGCAGAAAAGCAAGCTTAGCACTTTATATTACTTATAGTAACATTAAACTGGTAGGAAAAAAATATTAAACTGATGAATGAGTAGCAGGAGGCAAATATTTCAATTTCTAATGAAGGATTGAATTTGGATGTTCATATATCTCCCTGAAAAACAGTAAATTGAGTAAACATATAAATAAATGAGACTCAATAAGAATTTATTCTATAGTTATGCTGAACAACTAAATGGAAAAACCACTCATTGAAGAAAACTGTCCAGAACCGTCACCATGTTAATACCAAAATGGACCACATTATTGGAAACTCACTTCTCGCACAACAATATTACCAATTTTATATACAAATATTATGTCATAGAACTAATCATACCCAAACATTGTAGTGGACATGGTTTAGGGGAGGTCCAAGAACTAGAAAGTAATAAGAAACAAACTGAGGCAATCATAAAGAACACAGAGAAGTACAGTGTTCAGCTTTAGCCTATGTCTACGTCGAAGATGGTGAAGTAATTCCACTCCGATAAGAAAGAGAGGAATATAAAGCTCAGATTGTCTGGCTTCTATTAACTAGAGCGAATCATGTCATCATAGAATCAACCAACATCCAAAGTCTTGGCCTTTAAATGTGTTTTCAAGCAATGAGCTTCATAAATATCAATGATTTGACACAGTGAAAGACAAAAGAGTAGTGTAGCTCCATCCTCCAAGATTTTTCTAAGATAATTAGCACACTTAAAGCACTGTTCTTAGAAGCAAGAATGCTTTGTAAAAACTAATTCTACTACCACGCCTACAATCACAATCGCAAACCCTAGACTTCTGAAACAGAAGACAGAAAACAAAAGCAAAAAGAATGAAATTTTCACTATCTTTTTTCTAGAGCATGGACAGAAAACCAAAAAGAAGGAATATTTAACCTGGTTTAAGATGAAGCTCTTGCCCTGGCGACCACGTCCGCAGACGGAGACTACACCGATCGGGTCCTTGACGAGCTGGAGCGCGGCGACTGCTTCCGGATCCATCCGAAACTTTCCCTTCTCGTCGCAGTAAACGAGTCGAATCGGCCTCGCGGGACCGGTAACCGCAGTCGCCGGCGACGACTGCGACGGCAAGGAAGAAAACGACTGCGGCGAGGCATCCGAGGAGGAACTGTCTCTTCCTCTGAATAATCTCATCATCTTTGGAGCGTTTTTTCTTGCTTCGCCTTTGTTTCGTTACTTTCGTTTGCTTTGATTTTTTCTTGCTTTTGTTTATCGCGCTTCCTCTTCTTGTGGTTCAGTGCTCTCCGAATACAGAGGAAAGAAAGGGAGGGTTTAAAATTGGGGAGGGAAACCGGGTCGAGGTTTTTGAGGTTTACAGAGCAGTAAGAAGGGGAAGAACCGAAAATTACAATTTCGCGTCTGGCTGTCGTGGTGGTGATACATTTAAGGAAAGGGTATTTTTGTCATTTAATGCTAAAGTAGACCTCAATTCCGAACGACAGCGTGGTTCTAAAGCTGACTTTGTAGTCGGCTATAGTATTACTGCCACTATCACTTTTTCTTTTTCATTTGGGTAACAATGGCTGCCCAAGGGCGTAGGAACCAGCTAAGCACAATTGGGCTTCGGCCTGGCAACCTGGGCTAAGTCATCTAAAAGGATCTCACAAATCAACGGATAGGCCCAAATTTAAAGACCCAGATCCCAATAGGCACTTTCTCCCAAATGTTCAGCTGCCTCTTGCTTTAAGTGAATTATGCCTAGCCACATATGAAAAAGTCTTCTTCTAATACCTTCCACTTTTAAACTTGTTTTTTTCTAATGGTAAAATTAAGAGAGTATGAAAACCAAATTTGCTTACTATATATACAATTGATTTTTTATATAATTTAAATCAAATCATATTTGAAACAAACTATATATGATCTAATGGTATTTCTTATTATAGAATTGAACCCAAATTCAAATTCTCTTCTTCCGAGATAAAAGTCTCACATTTGGAATAAAACTTAAAAACTATAAAAAATTGAAATAAAAGATTGATCTTATGTGTGCTTGTTAGATGCATTGTCATAGTTTCATAGATGTACGCTTGTTGGATAGATTGTCATCTAAAACTAATTCATTTTGTAATGAAGAATGATTCGTTATTCAAAAGGAGTCAAAGCATATTAATCAATTACTTCTTAAAATAAGAACAAACAACAGTATCCAAATTAAGAAAGGGATAACTTGATATTGGTCAGTTTCATAGACATTGTAACTGACTTTTTGTTAGCAGGCTATAAGATTCGAAATTGAAATTGAAATTGGCTCTGCCTTCTGATGGTGGTGAGCAGACTATATAGCAAGGATTTGGGAATTACAATGTTAATGTCTGAGATGAGATACCAAAACATTCAATAAATCACAAGGAGAGTTGTTATTTTTGTTTAATAATTAAAATGGGTGGTCTTTGGCTTTCGAGGTATGCGATAAGTGTTTGAACTTTGGAATTAATTTTATTTTTTTTATGAGAGGTAGGTAGCTACCTCTTGATGGCTATGGTAAAGCCAATTCTCAGTACGTATTAGTATTAGATAATGGTCTTTTTCATGGCCCATGTGTTTAATATTTAAGCAAATAAAAATAGAATTGCATTAAACCAAATATATCATAGTTTTAATAAACAAATAAATACTTACTCTTCAGCAACCATCATTATGTCGGCATGCCTAAAATTGCATTAATTTTTTAAAAATACTTTTCTCAGATCCGAAGCCTCCGATTGAAGGAGCATATCTTTTTTTGTCGATTCATTTAATTTATGAATTAAATTTTTATAAGTTAATTGATTTTAAATATCAAATTTTAATAATTTTTTAGTTTAGATATCAAAATTATTTAATTTATGAATTAAATTTTTATAAGTTAATTAATTTTAAATATCAAATTTTAATAAATTTTTAGTTTAGATATCAAAATTTAATAGTATTTTAGATTAGGTACTAGTTGAAAAGTTAAACATAATAATATAGTAAAGGGTAATATAATTCACAAATTACATCACATGCCACTACAATAAAATATATATATATATATATATTACATCCATACTATTATATTAATTTATACTATATTATATTAAAACTGAAAAAAATCAATCCAATCACATATTAACTGTGACTGTCTTATAATTTAGTTGTGATTGTCTTAATAAGTTGAAAAAGACAACTCCCACCACTATACTAAGTATTATTTTGAGTAAAGGTATTGTTTTAACATCTATTTATACTATATTGTAATACAATTTATTTTAAAAAAAATTTTAATTCAGTCATAACCTAACTGAGGCTGTATCACAATTTAGCTATAACTGTCTTTCAGTTACAACTAAATTTGAAGTTGAGTGTCGTACAATCACAACTAAAATTGAAGTTGAGACTATATTAACT
>QANT01008402.1:0-18319 GCA_003254885.1 Purshia tridentata | reverse complement strand
TCGATTTGGCTAATTTTTTGTGAGGGATCAATCAATGAAGATGTAAAAAATGAACGGTTCAGATCGACACAAAACAACTCGTGTAGGCCCCACAAAGAGGATTCCACAAATTAGAAGTTTGTAAGATCCTACAATAAAGTCTTGTTGTGTATATATATATATATATATATAGATATGAATGCCAACTGCATCCCAACTCATCAATCAATCATCGATATGTATATGTCCATATGTGATACCCACCCGCACATATATACTTTTTTTTCGCAACAAGCCAAGTTAGAACATACCTACACAATTATTTTGTGCGCAGTACGGCATATATTCTTTCTGTACAAGGATTTTTCCAAATTATTTTATTTAATGATAATTATTTAATAAAAAAAGAAACTATTTTTAATTTAGCTAATTTTTTTTATAAATATGACCATTCAAAAAGTATATATATAATAATCAAAATACTATCAAATTAGGTAAATAAAAAATTATTAAGACATCTAATTTTGATAAAATAAAGGCTTATTAATGAATTTGTCCCATGAAATATACTCTTTTTTTCACTTTGCCCCTAAAAGTTAAATCTGCCCCTTTGCCTCCCCAACTTTATTAAATGACTCAATAGCCAAGTTTAGTCAACTTCATTCATTTGTCTAGTTTTTATCTCAACTTTAGCTCGACTTTTGACTCATCAAATCTCCATCAAAATCAGCAATTTTATACTCATTTTAAAGCTATGAATCTCTTCTTTACAACTATATAAAGATCACTCAAAACGAAGCTCTAAAACTTTAGATAATGGTTGAGAGTGTAAAGTTTGGGGGACAAAGTGGGAGGATTTAACTTTTAGTGGGCAAAGTGAAAAAAAAGTATGTTTCAAGGGACATATTCAATAATAAGGCTAAAATAATTAGACGAACATAGTGATTCCATAAACTTGAAATGATGACCTTTTAATTAAATGGTTAAAAGATTTTTGATTTATCTAATTTTTTACAATGATGATCCTTGCATATAGACTTAAAAAATAGACAGCATTGATCATCTAATTATAATGCGGAGTGTGTCCTACAAGCCGCACCTTATCATATTTAAGATATATATATACAATCCGCTTCAAGTGCAAACATTCACATCTTTGGCAGATCGATTGGTTTTGGTTTGTCCGCGTTTTTGTTATAGTTTAGCTTCGTTATTTTGGGCTTAACATAACACCTTCACCAAGTCCATTCTATACCCTAAGAGAGGATGGGGTGGAAAAATGGAAAAATACTCTCAAAAATCGGGGAAGTAGCGGTGATAGTTGCAACTAGTGATTGCCTATGTTGAAAAAAGGGAACAGACCAATTGGCGGATGTTTTCATGTTCGCACGTCACACCTGATCGAATATATATATATAGGCCCCTTTAAGTGTGAAATTTCACAAATAATTAAGCTTATTTATAGGATCCCTCATAGGGCCCACTTCACATCGTATTTTGACAATTAGAACTTCCTTGCAAAAATTTAACTGAATCAGATATCATTTACCCATTTGATTAAATGGTCATATTTTCAAGTATTTATGGAGATATGTTGTTCATCTATTTATTTAATAAAATTTAGATAGTTTAATGGTTTTTGATTTGTCTAATGTTTTGCAAAGATGATATTTGAATAGAGACTTAAAAAATAAACGGTTCAGATCATTGAAATATTATATGAAGTGGACTCATGAAGGATCCCACAGATAAAATTATTTGTGAGATTCCACACTTACGCTTATTTGTTTGATCAAAATTAGATAGACAAATAATTTCCGATTTGGATAATTTTGACCCTAATAATTTATGAATAAAGGCCTAAAAACAGATGGTTGAGATTGTTGAAAAACTACATGAAGTGGGCTCATTTGCTAAATCCCACAAATAAACCTAAATGAGAAATTCTACACCTAAAAAGGTCTATATATGTATGTGATCCCTCATTCAATTCCAACCACAGATCCACGGGGACAGCCGTGAGCAGTCGAATCATGGCCCAACCCATCCAATTACAAATTCTCTGTACCCTCAAAATTTATAAACGTGTTAATAATATGACTAGCCAGCTTCCAATTGTTTCTGCTTACTTTTATACTACTTTTTGGTATGAAGCATGCATGACCTGAATTGATGCAACCAGCTAGATAGCGTATGTAGTCGATAATCGACATAGTTGTGGGGTAGAAGGGTGAAGCAGACCTGCCATCCACTTAAAAACCATCATCCAAATGCAATGATATATATTCTTCCTATTTTTGTAGTCGAGTGAATGGAAAGCAAAGATAGGGGAATGTGATCCTTGCCGCCATGTCGTCATTGGCTTCTAATATACTCCATTTTTATCACTCAATGGTTGCTATCTAGCTTATATGGCAATTGATGTGTTCATTCCATATAATTAATGGTATAAACTGACATGTAAATAACTAAAATTTAAAATTCATGTTAATTCGTTTTATTAATTGATGTGGCATGATCACATTAACTACCATATAAGTGGTCAATAAATATGGTCAATTAAGTATATATAAATAACATTATTTAGGAGATATTATCAATTCTGACTATAAATAAGTCAATCAGATGTCACAACACATCTGCTTGCTTTATCTTTAATAATCATTATCTTCTATGAAGTGATAGCAGCGACCATTTCAATTGTTTTGGTAAATTAAGTGAAATAATTTAATCGCTTAGCTGACACTACAACAAAAATGGGTAAGAAGGACAAACATTACCAGCACAGAAAGAAATTGCAATTGAGCAATATGGATTGAAATAGGCAATTTAGGAGATATTATCAATTCTGACTATAAATAAGTCATCAGATGTCACAACACATCTGCTTGCTTTATCTTTAATAGTCATTATCTTCTATGAAGTGATAGCAGCTGACACTCCAACAAAAATGGGTAAGAAGGACAAACATTACCAGCACAGAAAGAAGTTGCAATTGAGCAATATGGATTGAAATAGGCAATTGTCACACCCCAAACTGAGCATGCAACAGTTGCACCCTCCTTGGATGCCCCAAGAGATCAGTAATAAGTCTGAAAAAGTATCTAAAAATATAAAATTTAGATATTTGCATCCTGTCAAAGTAAGGAATCATGGCATATATGTTTGGAATATATTCCATTTTGAGAGAGTTGAAAAGGCACTATCTCGTTGAAAGGTTCTAAACCCTTTCTCAAGGCATTTCTTTAGACAAAGACCCCGTTTTTTCCTCTTTTCGGATGGTAAATATTTCTCAGAACATGGAGTATGAATCAAACCCGTGTTTGAATTGAATTGAGATACTGATGCAAGTTCTTCCCTTCTGAATCAAATTAACACACTAATCCAATGGTAATCTCCCAAGACACGCAAGGTGGGTTAAGCCATTTGGTTGAATAAATCGAGTTTAATCAGAGATAAATAATAAATAACGCCATGAGAATTAAAAATGAACTTCTTTATAAAACTAATCCCCAAGGTCACAGTACAACCTTGAAGAATTATTAAAAATTTGAAATACAAAGAATGAGTAAATAAAGGTTCCAAAGCTATGCAAACGTAACCACAAAGTAAATAGCTCAAACCCACATTCAAATAATTAATGGAGGGTAAATCTAAAAACATGTTTGATTGAAGGAAACAAGCAAATGAAATCACCAATTAAATCCAATAAGTTGACATGACCCAAGATGCTGCTCTACTTGGCTCTCGTCCAAGTTCATCTCTTTTCTGTGCTTCATACCTATAAAAACATCTAATAAACAAGAAACAAAACAAATATAGGGAATAAGTATCACATATGCTTTCCCTTGGGGGACCTTGTATAGTTTGAAAACCACCAAACAATTTCTAGTGTAAAACATTGGAAATCCTTTCCTGAAGGATCCTTAAAATAAGTTCTTCAAACATTTCCTTTGAATAACAAAATGTACGACTACTATAGTGAGAGTTCCATGGCCCACAGATGTAAGAATAGTCATACAATCTGACACAAAATGGACATCAACTAGATCAATCATACCTAGCAACATAATATCTTGGCTAGGCCGTCCAACCCTTCTAGAAGTTTATGAGATCGAACCAAGGTTATCATTTGTAACCCTTACTCTCAGACCCATAACAAAAAAAAACAATTACAGCATATTATAACAATTAAAAAAACACACACGCACACAAGATTCCATAGTTAGAAATGTAGGTTTAATCCTTATTCCTGGAATTCAATGCACTTCATGTATTCTCTTCCTTGTCCTCCTCAAATCCATCCTTTGTCTTGTCATGTTACAAAAGAATCCTTTGGTAACTAGTGTTCCTAGTGTCCAACAAACGTAATGACAATTTATTCAAAAGTTAAGTTTAATAAGATCTCATGATAACTATTCTTTTAAGGTCATACATTCTAAAAGACTCTAAAAATTGGTTTAAAATAAATTAACCAAACCTAAATACTATCCAAGTACCTTAATGAGTTTCTAGTTTCAAGTCTCATCTAACTAGTCAAAAAGGTTGATTAATTAGCATAATGGAACCCTAATTAATTAATAATATTTCCACAATTTAATTGATATTAATCCAACTTAATTAATAGTACTGGTAGTTATCAGTGTGGACAGTAGGGACATGTAAAGAGGGAGTGCCCCCCAACATCAGGGCAATGGTGGGGCGTCAGGATCAGTTCTCCACTAGAGGCCGGTGCTCAAATTCAGGGGAGCCACACAGACTGGGGGTAGTGCTTCTAACGACAGTCCTCAGTCTAGTCATTCTGTTATAGGCAGAAGACAACAAAGACCAAGTCTTAGAACTTAATTAGAGCTAATTGTTTTTCATTATGGGTACGTGGTCTATCTGGGTGAAAGACCCATATTTCGATGGTCACCCACTTATTATTTCACTTAGACTCACTCTGTCCACTTGTAGACGCAATCATTGTTAAAAACTTCAGTATGACATGGTTCACTTAATTTGGGGGAAACAAGTTTAGAGCTTATAATAACAACCTCAAGGAACGCCCACAGTCAAGTTCTAGTGAGATTAAGTTTCAAAAGAGCAACATGTTTAAACTTAAATGAAGTTTAAAGAAGTAGGGAACTTTGTATTTATTTTGAGACGATAAGAATTTCTCTTGGATTAATAAAATTTGTAGTATGATTTACTTAAGAAGCTCCTAGTGGACAATTAAAGAATGTGGTTAGAGAGAGATGACTGGAGATAAAGAACGATATAAGAAATTAGAAGGTAGTAAGCAATTAGGAAGTGATAGATCCAAGGACGTGGATTCAAGATCGAAGTTGTTGATTGCAATTTAGGAGAAGGTGCAGACAAAATGATGTGCTTTTACTAGAGAAGCTAACTGTCCTTGGAGAGGAAACCTTTAAAGGAAAGTTAAGGTAATTATTTGGAATTATGTTTAAATGAAGGGGACGGTGTAATAGAGGTCAAAAAGTGTGCCCAATTAATTAATAAGAGTGCGGAAAATGTGATTAAGTAATGTTCTTATAAAATAACACTTGGTTGATAAAATGTGATTAAGTAAGGATGACTAAGAATGGATGTTAAGGATTGGAATCAAAGATTGGTTGATGACGATTATAGACGTAATGGGTAAATTTTTTATTGGGTGTGTTTTAAGATCATAGTAGCGCAGCAGAAGTGACTTAAGAAATTAAGAATATAGATAAGAGTTCAGTATTCACTTGTTGTTCACCACTTATGCTAAATTTTGAGGACGAAATTTCGAAAGGGGACTAGATTTTAACAACTTGCATCTTTCTAAGTCGTACTTCGAACGATACTTTGAGATTTTTTTGGAATTAATTCAAAAAATAAATTCATTTTGGGTTAATTTCTAATTTTAGGTTAGGCCAAAAGTTGACTTTTTGTTCGAGTGAGGTTTTGGTTTTGACTTTATATCTGTTGGAAAGGTCTTGAACACACGAGTTTATAGACACAAAGCATGCATTGTTAGGAATTACAGTTTGAGAGATATAGACGTGTGAAGTTAGGAGCAATTTTATAATTGTAGAGAAAATTGAATTTTTTATTCGAAACTCTAAAAACTTCTCTCTTCCTTTATCTCTTTCATTTTTCTCTCTCTCATACTTAGGTTAGTTTAAATTCACGTTCACTTACTTGGTAACCTGGCTTGGCTACAATAAAGCCGAAGTATGAGCCGCCCGAACCTCTCACGTGAGTTACTGATGAAACTGACTGACCTAATTGACCCAATTCTCAAAGGAGAACGAAAAATTAACCTGCCATTACATAGTAAGCATATACGTATGTACAGCTCTCTCTCACAGGCCCATACAAACTTAACACATTCACATGCATGCTTATACCCAAATGCAGAACTGCCCCTATATAGAAAAAGAGAAATCTTTCACGGACTCGTATAAGCTGTAAGACTCCCATAATAATATATTGATTCTCTCTCTCTCTCTTTCAAGTGGTGGTGTCTCCCAAGAGGCCCAAAACCATTGCATTTAATGGAGCTTCAAGTCCTTCCCACTTATATCCATCACGGGCTGCTAAAAAACAACATGTTTTTAATATTTTTATTTTTTTACCACAACAGGTAGTGATATGACGTATTACGTATATTTGTTTATTTCTATATATAAGGAGGCCACAATAGGCAATAGCACAGCAGCATGAGGCAACAACCCTTTAACTTGTTAATGTTTAATATGCATTCTCTAACAAACCCTTTGAAGGCCTCAATGGCCTATGCAGAAAACAGAGCACCGAAGGTCTCTGTTTTCCTCTGCGTATTGATGTCGTCTCTATTACTTTCTTCACCAAGTTTGAAGGGGGTTTTAGTTTTAGGGCAATCCCCACCAGTTTTTGCTTGCAATGTTGGAAGCAATGCAAGCCTGGGGAGTTTTGGGTTCTGTGACAAGTCTTTGGGGATTGAATCGAGGGTTGGGGACTTGGTGAAGAGGCTGACATTGCAAGAGAAAATTGGGTTTTTGGTGAACAGTGCAGGGAGTGTAAGCAGGCTTGGAATACCAAAATACGAATGGTGGTCTGAGGCTTTACATGGAGTGTCTAATGTTGGCCCAGGTACTAAGTTTACAAATGTGGTTCCGGCTGCTACAAGTTTTCCTCAGGTTATTTTGACTGCGGCTTCTTTCAACAACTCTCTCTTTGAAGCCATTGGAAGGGTACGCAAGCAAAACACTCTTCAATCTTCATCATCTTTTGTTCTTTACCCTTCTGCTTATATTTTACAACGTTTCATTCTTCTGCTTGATCTCTGATACATGATTCTGGGTTTGTTGGACTGTAATTGCATGTTGTGATTCAATTCAATTATTATTGGTCTGGTTTGCTTGAACAGTGTTTTTCATTGATGACCTGTATGGTTCTGGTTGAAATTAGTTGTGATAGATTGAGCAAAGCCACACACACACACACACCCAAAAAAAAAAAAACAAAAACAAAAACCAAACAAACAAACAAATTCAAAGTGGCCGGCATGTAAAGGCAATTAGCAAAATAGCAATATTTTGGATGGATTAAGTATTTTGTCATTTTTAATCATACCATTTTTGTCTGTGTCATACTCAGCATCCTCATAATCATTACCTACATTGCCATTGATTCATTAGTTTCTTATTATGGTTCAGTGGACATACACGAAGCCACCGTCACATACTTAAATGGCAGTGCACTCATAAAGTTGTGATATCATATTTTAAAGACTTATCTGCATCCACAAAATACACACTTTTACATATTTTAAAGTCTTTATCTGTATGATTGTACTAAAAAATACACACTTTTACAGCTATTGAACGCAAAACCATCTGTCAGTTCATGACTTCCCTGACGTAGTTTTTAATACAATTAAGCATGATTAATTCAATTGTACCAAACAAAATTATTAATTGTCTGCACCAAACAAGGTGGATGAAGAAGAACATATAGTTGTTAACTTGTTAGGAGTTGGTTTTAATGAGTATCAGCTACTTTTACTTTTACATGGAAATTGGTGATTTTGTTGGTGTAAATCATTGACTTATACCCAATTGATAGTAGTTGGTGAAAGATTCATTTGTTGGGTAACAGCTTCCCCGAAGAGTACAAAAGACTTTTTAGGCTATTCCAGCTTGCAATAGAAGAAAAGTACAAGAGAGATGATATTGATCGATTACCTGTGACATTTATTACTCGATAACTAATAATATCTTTTTATAAATAGCCCAAAAAAATCAAAATCTTAAATCATGTTTTGTAGTTACACTACACATGTGAAATGGGCAATAATTTGGTCAAAAAAAAGAAAAAGAAATGGGCAATAATTGACCAACTTAGTTTAATGAGAAGCTTAATCACTCTGATTGTTTTATTCTTTGGTTTTTTTCTCTTCTTTTTGATTTTTCTCCAACTCTTAGATTTTTTTCTTTTGTTTTTGGTCCGACTCCAAATCTTTAAGCAGATATATACTCTGCGCTTGTTTTATTCTTTGCTTTTTTGCTTTTTTGTTTTTTTTTTGTTTGCCGAATCTTGATTTTACTTTTGTTTTTGGTCCGACCTCCAAATCTTGATTGGTATTGTTTCGTGGAATATGTATCACATAGGTTATTGAGATAGATCCAAACTCTAGGAGACAAATGACTTCAAAGTCAGTTCTCGTACACACCTAATAACCCACTTGTTTGAAATGACATGACAGCAATTACTTTTTCCACATCTCACTTATAAGACCATCAATTGTACGGATGGTTGCATGTGGTCCATGCAATATACAGTAAAAAAAAAAATATATACAGAAAATGTGATGCATGAATGCATGATCAACTTGTTAATTCAAATGATTAATTACATTAATGGCAGGTGGTTTCAACTGAGGCCAGAGCAATGTACAATGTGGGATTGGCAGGATTGACATATTGGTCACCAAATATAAACATATTTAGAGACCCCAGATGGGGAAGAGGGCAGGAGACTCCAGGAGAAGACCCCTTGCTCTCAAGTAAATATGGATCTGGCTATGTTAGAGGTCTTCAACAAACTGATGATGGTGACAAAAATAGGCTCAAGGTTGCTGCATGTTGTAAACATTATACAGCCTATGATTTGGATAACTGGAAAGGGACTGACAGATACCACTTTAATGCAGTGGTAATCAAAGTCAATTTGATACAATTTTACCACCTACATTATCTGATTTTGTGAAAAATTTGAAGTTTTCTTACCCTAATTCGATCTCTTGTCTTGCGCGATTGTGATCGATCATTAGGTAACAAAACAAGATCTGGATGATACATTCCAACCACCATTCAAAAGTTGTGTTATTGATGGGAATGTTGCCAGTGTCATGTGTTCTTACAACCAGGTTAATGGGAAGCCAACTTGTGCAGACCCTGACCTTCTTGCTGGGGTCATCCGAGGTGAATGGAAATTGAATGGGTAATTATTTTATTTCCTCCTAATGAATTGACTCTTAATTTCCTATTATATATTTCTTATTATTTTTCTGGATGGGAATGAGAATAAGTAGCATTCAATGGACTTAATCACATGAATGATATTGGACTGCTGCAGATACATAGTTACTGATTGTGATTCAATAGATGTGTATTACAACAGCCAACACTACACCAAGACACCAGAGGAAGCTGCAGCTAAGGCCATATTGGCAGGTGTTTACATTTAACAGATTACTCATATAAGTTATCACTGATTTTAAATTTGTTTTAGGGTTTGAAACAAACTATTTGAATCATAATTACTAAACAAATTAATGATTGATTTGGTACTTGTTTTAACTTGTATTGCAGGGTTGGATCTCAACTGTGGATCTTTCCTTGGAAAATATACAGAAGGTGCAGTCAAAGGAGGACTTGTGGATGAGGCAGCTATTGACAAGGCCATTTCAAACAATTTTGCAACCTTGATGCGTCTAGGGTTCTTCGATGGCGATCCAAGCAAGCAACCCTATGGAAACCTTGGTCCAAAAGATGTGTGTACCCCAGAGCACCAGGAGCTGGCCCGTGAAGCCGCGAGACAAGGCATTGTATTGCTCAAGAACACCCCAGGATCCCTGCCTCTGTCTCCCACAGCCATCAAATCCTTGGCAGTCATTGGTCCCAACGCCAATGTCACAAAAACAATGATCGGAAATTATGAAGGTACACATAATTAATTATTAAGGACCAAGAAGACGTATAGTTAGTTAGTTATATTCGACCTGATGCAATTTTGTTGGAAATTTGGCAGGCATTCCTTGCAAATATACAACTCCTTTGCAAGGCCTAACAGCCTCAGTTGCGACAAGTTATGCCCCTGGCTGCACAAATGTGGCTTGTGGCACTGCCCAATTAGATGATGCTAAGAAGATAGCAGCATCAGCAGATGCAGCTGTACTTGTAGTGGGTGCAGATCAATCCATCGAGGCAGAGAGTCGTGACAGGGTTGACCTCAATCTTCCAGGACAGCAAACACTTTTGGTCACAGAAGTTGCAAAGGCATCCAAGGGACCTGTAATCCTTGTCATAATGTCTGGAGGAGGCTTTGACATATCATTCGCCAAGAATGATCCTAAAATTACAAGCATACTGTGGGTTGGTTACCCTGGTGAAGCTGGTGGAGCTGCCATTGCTGATGTCATTTTTGGGTATTATAATCCAAGTAAGTTATGGCCAAATTACAACATGCTTGGCAAGCAAGTAAAACTTCTTCATGTATACACCTAGTGTTGATGTCTCTCATCAAGTGTTAAGTCACGTGATGAGAGAACTAAGAGACATAGACACATACACTCATGATAAGAAAGTTTTTTCTCATGAAACACATAAATGACTGCTACAATTATTATTAATATTTCAGGTGGAAGACTACCTATGACATGGTATCCACAATCTTATGTTGACAAGGTTCCAATGACAAACATGAATATGAGACCAGATGCTTCTAATGGTTACCCTGGCCGGACTTACCGATTTTACACCGGTGAAACCATTTATTCATTTGGAGATGGAATAGGCTACTCCACCTTCAATCACCGCCTAGTTCGAGCCCCAGAACTAGTATCCATTCCCTTAGAGGAGGGTCATGTATGCCACTCATCAAGTTGCAAATCACTTGATGTTGTTGAAGAAAGTTGTCAAAATCTAGCTTTTGATATCCATTTGGGGGTCATGAACATGGGAAGGATGAGTGGAAGCCAAACAGTGTTGTTGTTTTCTAGTCCTCCATCTGTACACAAATCACCCCAGAAGCACTTGTTGGCTTTTGAGAAGGTGTTCCTGAGTGCTAAGAGAGAAGCACTTGTTAAGTTCAAAGTGGATGTTTGCAAGCACTTAAGTGTGGTTGATGAGCTTGGGAATAGAAAAGTTGCCCTGGGACAGCATGTGCTTCATGTGGGAAGCTTGAAACACTCATTCAGCGTGAGGATTTGAAATAAGTCAACTCCTCTATGCTGCGATTCTTCGCTTGTCTAAGTATCAACCATTTCCCTAAGGCAGATCGGAATAGAAATTTGAGCTATAAATAAGTTGAGGGAATTGTCAAAATTTTCTCAACTCTTAATTTGGTGTAGCCAACTTGTTCAAAATCAAAAGTTCAATTCAGAAATTAAAATGAAGTATTGATTCTGCCTTCAGTTTTTGATTTGTAATTTTCTACCAAGGTTGGGTTTGGAAAGAAATGCTGGGTTTGGAAAGATATGCTAAGGCATTTCCAAACATTCTTTTTATGGGGTCAACATTAATGACCAATCCATATATCAATCCTGTGATATATATTAATGCAACCCAAAACCAATTTGCAACGTGTGGAAAGACCCAAGAATCTTATAATTAAGCTCTTATACACGGCTATTTGTTTTCAATGTCTGTAGAAAAACACTACATGTTCTCACATCCCCAATACTCAAGGCTCAATACTATCAAGTCATTTGGGCCCCTTTCGTTAGTTTCTTATTCCCTACGCCGCCCCAACCTGTACCCCAAGTCTTATATCCTATAAATAGGACTTTTGGAAAGTTCTTTAGCTGTAATACCAATTAAGAGACTCTTTGATTTGGGGTGGGTGGGGAGTGGTGTTTGTGTAAAACCATACACCACATCGAAAATCCATGTACAGTGTGGTTCGATGTATTACATCGTAAATATTAGTAGAAAATCAAACCAAACCAAACCTCATACGATCTCAGTTTGGTTCGGTTTTACTATTTACACTTGAGCCCGTACACAATTCGAATTGGGCAGTAGTCCAAATATATTTTTGAGCTTTTTTCAAGCCCAAATATGTTTTTGAGCCATAAAATACAAAACAAGAAAGTGAAACAATAATACAAACCAAAATTCCAATCGAACCAAAAGCTCAAATCAAATGTTATATTTAGGGATATGTCATATTCTAATATGTTATGTAATTATATTTTTTCTACTTATTATAGGATATAGAATAGTAAACTTGCTCATCAACAAGTTGTTGGAGCTCGAATAACCTTTCATTGCGAAAGTGGGGGTGTGTCATCATTTGAAATCACCTCCAAAATCACCATTGTACTTATCCTGCAAGGAAAATTGTGTAGGGGTGAGCATTACCAAACCACCAGATTTTTTTCTCGGCTAACCCAACCCAAAACATTTTCACACATGTTTCAGGTTTTATCTTAAAATAACAAGTTAAGCTGGTTAAACACAACATACCTAGGGCTTCCCCACAGAACCTCACATTTCACAGATCTTATAGTAAACTTTTATAACAGTTAGGTCAAGGACATGCAAGTAATATTGTTGTCTTACATCAATTCCGCATTCTATATGTGCATGGCAATGAGCATAAATATACATATACTCTGACAAGATGCATGCAATGTGATGAATTTGCACATATACCTTTGTCGGATCTCAGAAGCAATAATCACAACCTGTGACAAAATACAATGGACCAACACTAGTTAGTACCGTAATACCCACAAAGCCTCAACTTACAACGTATCCTTAGTGGCAAGAACTTCCATATGTGACACTACTCATGATAGCCTCGTGGTCACACCTAGTATGTTGTATCATCGTATCCATACGGTCGTATTTTACAATATATCTTATCGTAATCTAGGGAGTAGAACCCGCTCACTAGGTCTATGTTTAAAACCCTTAACTCATGGTTCTTAGAGCATGCGAAATGCAAGGTCAATTGGGGAGGTTAGTTTAATATATTGACACACATTCTAGAGAAAAAAACTTGCGTAGGAGGTCAATAGTCAATTATTGAATTGACTTAACAATTGGCAAGTCAAAAATTGATCCATGAATTGTCAATTGACATCCCTAAAACCGAAAAATGGTGGATCATGAGGACTAGTGTGCATTTGGCTAGCGCACAAGAGAGAGAAGCTTTTAGTTCGGTGCCTGTTTTCTTGCATGTTGCCTTCAACATCACCATATGTAAAAAAGTAATTAACATTAAAATAAATGTGGGTCCAATCTTAAAACTCATCCATCATTAATTTCATGAATAACATACTACTAAGGCCATATTTGTTTGGACGTAGTTGGAGAACGGGAATGGAATTGTATTCCATTACATAACTATCCTTAAATGGAATAGTATTGAGCTTTCTATTCCAGCGTTTGGAGCAATTTTGGAATTGAGGTAAGGAAATGATTTTCATTCTCATTCGATGTTTGGTAGATCTGGGAATGTAATATCAAAATATAATAATCTTACAAAAATACCCTTTAATTATTTAAGAAAAAAATTTACTACTAAAAATATATGTTAATATTATAATGAAATATAGTTTTTCGCACCTCATCATATGGCAATGGATTAACAACATAAGAAGATAACTTTATTCATAAGTAGGAAACAATAAAACAAAACAGTTGAAAGCATATATAATCAAATATAAACCAACTTTAATCAATCCGAACAGTGTCTTGTCTAAAATTGAAAGCAAATGTCATCATAACTTAGTTTAATTAAACAAAATAGTTTTCAAATAGTCACCAAAAAAACATAGTCTCATAGAAACCAATATAAATCTTGTCTACGGATCAAGTAACTCTTCCACCCAATCTTTTTTTACATCTTCTGGAAGATTAAAAAGAAGGTTTACTTTTATGGGATCAACCATAATAATTTGGCTTGCTTTCAACTTAGAATAATTATTTAACCCTGAAATTTTTGACATCTCATCATAAACTTTACGCAGTGGGTCAGATTTTGCAAGGCAACCTACCAGTTTATCCATTGCTTCAGCAGCCTTGGCCATTGCACCAACCATTTGTGTTAACCCTGATACATAAGCATCATTTTTTCTCTTTCCCTTCCTTATTGACTGACTTGAACCGTCAACTTCTGGTGGTGAAGACATAGGGGGTTGGGTCATTGTTACATCAATATCATCAAGGCCATCATTATTTGCACTCTCATTTTTATCCAAATCCTCTATAAAGTCAGTAGGTCCAGCTGCAGCCTTTCCACTAGCATGATCTTTTCCAAAGACATGTCCGAGACGATCAAAATGTGGCAAAGATTTCATCCAAATTTCTTGTGCAGCTGGATGACTCTACAATAAAAACATATAGAAAGTTAATTTGTATACTTACATGTAATAGATATACAAATAAGTAGTATTTTTACCTTGACCCAACCGTCAAAGAGGTCTTTTTCGCAAATAATCATTTTCTTCTCCTCATCCCATGCAAAACCACTATTGGTGGTAAGCATATCTGATAGAGCATTATATTGTTTCTGCAATGTCCTAATTCGAGACTCAATATGTGGATTTGCTTTAATCTCACAATGATGCAACGCAAGAGACCAAGATTTACAAGCATAAACCTAAAGGAACAAGAAATCTGGAATCCACCAGGAAAATTGAGAGAAAACTCAATATTTATTCAATAATTGTCAAAAAGTCCCAACTCAACTTAGGAAAAACCCTTAAGTACGTTTTTAGGAAACCCTAGGGCTAAAAAAACTCATAATTAAGGCCCGTGGGCCGAAACAAACTAGAATAAAATAAAACGAAAAATAAATAAAATAGTCCAAAACTTCAAACGCAGTTTTGAGGCTCTAAACGACCTCGGAAGGCTAAAAAGGCCTATTAGTAACAAGATTAGTAGTGAGTTGGAATCGTGGCGCGATTCCCTTCGATTTGATATGTAAATTAACTATATTCGGGCTCCGGAGCAAAGTCTAGTAGAAATAATTTCCCTCGTTTTCGTCGTTCAAGCTGCTCTTCAAACTGGATCGCCATCCGTTCTACATCAGTCTCCTCCACATCGGAAGAACTCAACCTCGAGTTATCTTCAGAATAAAGCACCTCATCTTCATGGAACTCATTCAGGTCAGCAACATTGAAAGTGTTGGAAATCCCCATGGACTTGGGCAGATCAATAACATAAGCATTGTCATTGATTCGTTTCAGCACTTTGAATGGTCCATATTTCTTCTGCTACAGCTTGCTGTATGAACCAGCAGGAACTCTTTCTTTCCTCAGAAACACCATCACAAAGTCCCCCTCTTGGAACACCTTCACTCGTCTATGCTTGTCAGCTGTAGCCTTGTACTTGGCGTTGGTCTACTCCAACTTTTGCTTAACTTCATCTCTTACTGCCGTCACATCTGCAGCCATATTTTCAGCAGCAGCGCTTGCGCCATGACCCTTTGGCAATCTCACCAAATCCACCACATGGTTTGGCACGGCTGTGTAAACAATTGAGAATGGAGATTTCTTGGTAGCGCTACGAACTACACTATTATAAACAAATTCGACTTGTGGCAACGCATAATCCCATTGCTTGGGTTTTTCATCGCAAATTCTACGAATCATATTTCCCAGTGTTCTATTTGTAACCTTAGTTTGACCATCGGTTTGGGGATGGGCAGTACTACTTCGGTTCAGGGCAGTTCCAAACATCCTCCATAAAGTAATCCAAAAATGACTCAAAAATTTAGTGTCACGGTCAGAAGTTATGGATTTTGGCACCCCATGCAATCGAACCACCTCCCTGAAAAACAGTTTGGCTATATTGGAAGCATCGGCTGTTTTCTTGCAAGTGATAAAATGCGCCATCTTGGAGAACCTGTCAACTAGCACGAAAACTGAGTCCACTCCTCGTTGCGTTCGGGGTAATCCGAGCACAAAGTCCATAGCAATATCCTGCCATATGTCATTAGGGACAGGTAAAGGCATGTATAAACCAGTATTTTGAGCCTGACCTTTGGAGACTTGGCAAGTATAGCACTTCTTCACTACGGTCCCTACATCAAGTTTCAATTGAGGCCAATAGTACCGCTCTTCTAAACTGGCAATGGTCTTGTCTCGGCCCAGATGGCCGCTCATTCCCCCACCATGTAAATCTCGAATCAGTTTTTCTTGCAGGGAAGAATTGGGAATGCACAACTGGTTACCCTTGAAAAGATACCCCTCATTGATAAAGAAATTTGTTATTGGTTCGTGGTTGACACATTTCGCCCAAATTTCTTTAAAATCGTTGTCAGTTTCATATAGATCCTTCAAACATTCGAACCCCACAATTTCTTGGGAGAAAGTCACTAGCAAGGAAGCTCTCCGACTTAGAGCATTAGCGACCCTGTTTAGAGTACCAGATTTATGTTTAATCACAAATAGGAATTTCTGCAAAACGCTACCCACCTGGCATGCATCGTGTTAACATGTTTCTGGCTATTAATGAACTTCAAGGCCTGGTAATCTGTGAACAATACAAATTCTTTCTGAATAAGGTAGTGCTCCCATTGCTTCAATGCCCTAACAATTGCATAAAATTCTTGGTCGTACGTGCTCCATTTCTGGCAGGATTCACTCAACTTTTCAGAAAAGAAAGCTACAGGTCTTCCTTCCTGGGAAAGCACAGCACCCACTCCCACTCCACTAGCATCACATTCGACCTCGAATACTCTCTCAAAGTTCGGGAGAGCTAGGACCGGGGCAATGCAAAGTTTCTTTTTAATAAGGGCAAAGCTCGTTTCCTACTCATCGCCCCAGTTAAACCTACCACGCTTCAAGCACTCTGTGTTTGGGGTGGTAATGGTGCTGAAATTCCTTACAAAACGTCGGTAAAAGTAGCTAATCCATGGAAACTCCGCACTTCAGACACAGACTTGGGGGTCAGCCATTCGCGAATAGCTGTACCTTTCTCCTCATCTACCTATACCCTGTTTTCACCAACCACAAAACCCAAGAACAGCAACTTATTTGTGCAAAACGTACATTTTTTAAGATTTACATACAGCTTATTTTCATTCAACACATCCAGAATTTGTCTTAGCTGCACCAGATGCTCCTCTTTGGTCCTGCTATAGGTCAAAATGTTATCAAAATAGACCACCACAAAAGAACCAATAAATGGACGAAGAACCTGATTCATAAGTCTCATAAAGGTACTTGGTGCATTTGTCAACCCAAAAGGCATCACCAGCCACTCAAATAACCCATCCTTGCTTTTGAACGTTGTCTTCCATTCATCACCCAGTTAGATTCAGATCTGATGGTAACCGTTGCGCAAATCTATTTTTGAGAACACTTTGGAACCCTCGAGTTCATCTAACATGTCTTCCAATCGCGGTATAGGGAATCTGTACTTAACTGTAATCTTATTGATGGCTCGGCTGTCAATGCACATTCGCCAAGTGTTGCCTTTTTTTGGAACTAAAAGGACGGGAACCGCACAAGGACTCATACTTTCTCTAATGAACCCCTTTTTCAACAAGTCTTCAATCTGCTCTCGCAAGATCTCATTCTCCTTTGGACTCATATGGTAATGAGGCAGATTTGGTAGACTAGCATCGAGGACCAGATCAATTCGGTGCTGTATATCTCTCATAGGTGGTAGTTCATGAGGCAGCTTGTCAGCAATAAGTGCTTGATAATCTTTCAGTATCCGTTGCACTTCTGGGGGCACTCTAGATTCCTTCTCTGCCGTCAATATGACAGGACCCTCCCCGAGTTCCACCCTTGAACTCGGGGTGACCCTGCGGGAATCCAATGTCAAGGAAAATCCTACCGAAAATTCGGCAGAACCTCCCCTGAAATTGGACTAACCCTGAATTTTCTTTCTTTAGCAACCTGTAAATAACACTTCTAATCCAGTTTCTCTACCACAAACAGGGGTCTCCGACCCGTAATCATAATAAAAAGGAACTAAGCAACGCTTGCGTTAACATTTGTGACGTTTACACCGTGATGGTTCAACTACCGTAGACAGTAATAATTAAATAAGACATGGGTGGGAATATTTACAAGTCTCCAAAATATATGAGACCCTCGACGTTTCTCTTGCTCGACCGCACCACCGCAGTTACCTGGGGGAAA